>OU744728.1:52145578-52235336 GCA_916613615.1 Steromphala cineraria
GAAACACTCCAAACATGACAAAAGAACTCCTGGACTGTTTAAGTTAGAGAGTCAAGGGAATGAAATGATTTCCCTGAATTCTAAGACATACGCATTACAGACAAATGACAAGTCAAAAGTCAAATTAAGTTCCAAAGGTCTAAACAAAGCTAGGATCTTAAATCCGATGAACAGTTACCGTGCCGTGTTAAAAGATAAAGACAGTAAAGGATGTAGAAATACTGGTTTCAGAGCCCGAAACAACACCATGTTCACTTATGAGCAGACTAGATGGGGTCTCTCTTACTTTTATTGTAAAAGGGAGGTACAAAGTGATGGTGTCTCAACCAGGCCACTAGATTTGGTTTTAAGTCCTATCAACAGGTGAAAGTAAAGTGGGTAAGACTTTAAAGAAAGGGAATAAACTAGTAAAGTGTTCTTGTATTGACATGTGAAATCAGAAATGTTCAAGTGTATGCATTATGCGAATGTGCTAGTTCTTTGTTGATTGTAATCTTTTATACTGCTAACATTATTGACATTCTTTGTATTCCCTGAACTGCTGTCAGTTATGATACTATGACAGTGTTTATATTTTGTTTGTTTGTTTTTTTTTCCTTCCACAGTTTCTATTGTTATGTGCTAGTTCTTTGTTGATTGTAATCTTTTATACTGTTTGCATTATTGACCTTCTTTGTATTCTATGAACTGCTATCAGTGATGAAACTATTGTTGGTTTTCATTCATGATTACATGTGTGTTGTTACACTTCCAGTTAGTAATTGTGGATGACTGTCTGCAATAGAAAGTTTGAAAAGTTGCAACATTGCTTAATATTTTATTGATATTTAGTATTAATTCCTCTTTTCTTGAATTGTAATTTACATGCTACTGTATCAATGTTCACATGACTCACTAGGAGTAATAAATGGTTTTTGGGAGTCTGTTGTTGAGTTGGATCTTTTGCGTTTAAAAAATTATGAAGGTATATTGTAAATCATGAATTAATGTAAGCATTCTATAATCTGGAAACCGAAAAATGCTGAGCATTATTGAATTATGAATTTGTTTGATGATTTCGATTTATTGCTACAAAACTGAGGGATGCATATTGTTTCCTTCCTCATATCCATTAGTATTCATACCACAAATATTACTGTTTTACAGTATACTTTTGCTGGGATACCAAAAGAAAAAAGAATGAGGACAGTTTTTTATGCTCATACAACTCTTTATTCTGTAAGAGTGTCGTTCGACATAGGTTCTAATCCATGACAAGATTCTAATGGCATGTCGAAACATACACCCCTTACAGAATAAAGAAGTTGAATATCCACAAAAACTGTTCTCATTCTTCATCAAGTCAACTCTAGAATGACAATCAAAGATGTTACCAAAAGAAAGTTTGAAATATATCAGTTACTTGATGCACAACAAAACCCTGTGCCATATCTCCCAACTGTCCTTCTCCGATAGGGGACTTATGTGGGCTAGCAAAATGTAAGGTTTAGGATAATGTTTATTTGTATGCTACACAACACAATCACCAAAACAAGTCAAACAATCAAATATAAATTTAAACACATCCATTGTATGTACATAAACATATATTACCATTGCTAACATATAAAAGAGTTCATAAGAATCAGCAACAGAGATTACTGTGTAAAATACAAGCTAAACGATAGCAAAAACATAGAAGGGGGTACTAGGTTGCATTCTAGCACACCTTTCGGTGCAGTAATGAATGAGACTGCCTTGAATCACCCCTCAACAGTGAATTCGTCCAACCTGTTAAGACCTGTCTTGACCTGTCCCAACATGTTTGTTATTTAAACAGTGAACTCGTTCAACCTGTTAAGACCTGTCTTGACCTGTCCCAACATGTTTGCTATTTTAACGAGCCTGTTGGTGGTTGTAAACAGGCGTTTGCTATATTTACATTGGAAAATTATTTAAGAATCTATGTTGAAACATCGTCCTTAGAGAATAAAGAGGTGTATATCCATAAAAACTGTGCTCATTCTTCATTAAGTCAACTTCTAGAATGTCAATCAAAGTTTGAAAATATATCAGTTACTTGAAGCACACCAAAACTCTGAGCCAAATCTCCCAACTGTGCTTCTCCGATAAGGGACTTATGTGGGCTAGCAAAATGTAAGAGAGTACAGGTTTAATAGTAACACCAAGAGGTATTGAACCGTTTATATCTGCGTAGCATTGTTCGTTGTGTAAGAGGTTTGGTTTTCAATAATGTTGTTGGCGTAGCAAGATTCTGTTTCTTCTTCTTTATACAGTTATTACGTCCATCTGCAGCACTTCCAGTACCTCCTTCATCCCCTTCTTTCTCTTTTTCTTCATTTTGTTCAGTTTCAATCCTTCTGTCACTGTAAGAACATTGTTGATGTTGTTGTTGTTGGTGTTGGCACTCTAAAAAACGTTTGTATGTTGCCTTTGGGATGAGAACTAGTTCCTCCACTATTTCAGTCTTCTTCTCCATCTTCTTCTAGTTCTTCGAGGGATGTAGTAAAGGGACCGTGCACAACACTTTCTTCAGCATAGTCCAACAAGCAGATAAGCAATGGTAATGTCTTTCGAATCTGAAGCAATAACTTTCTCGTCATTGAAGATGACACTCTCCTATCCGCAATGCGCCTCAACTGATTCTTCCACTTCTGCAATTGCTTTATATCTTGATTGGACAAAGGTATATTGCCTCTAAGAATGTTGAGACATATCTCACATAAAGCAGTCATTTGTTCATTAGACATAGTCATTAAGACAGCTTTCCTTTGTTTGTCTGATATGCTGCGATCTCTGATGACATCAAGAAAGGATCTCACAGTCTCTAATGATTTGACATCTCCTTCTGCCGATTGCTGCATTATGTCAATGATTGAGTGAACACACTTATTATTTCTCCAGGAAATATATTGGTTCGAAACTGGTAACGAACGTCTGTTCTACCTGATAAGTCAATAAGTAAATAGCCATGACTTTTGCTTTCCACAGCTTTTAAATACAATTGATGGAAAAAGGCATTCTTTCCCGGAAGTACCTGTTTGGCTAGATTAGTAATCTGTGAGCGATCTTGTTGGTTTCTAAATAAGACGATGTAATGCGAATTAAGGCTAATAGTTCTTCCATATCTTCCAAATGAGCTTGTAGGGAAGAGAGTTTGACTCAGTAAACAAATCGTTATGTTGGCATGATGTCCTGTCATGGTGAACAATTTACAAGCTGACAATTCTCTGCATACCTCGTGGATGAGATCATCCAATATAATCAATTTATGTTCGCTTTCTTTCTCATTAACATGTTGATAACTTGATGCCCATTCTAGTACATAATGTTCGCTTGGTAAACCTTTATGGAGGTCTAAAATTTTGTTATTTCTCCTGCAATGTTCTTCCATATCATCATACAGTTTCTGCCACATGCTGTAACACACAAGAATTCTATTTACTGGTTTATCAAACATGACATTTGCATGATCGATGAGTCGTTTAGTTAAATAACTCTTTCCACTTTGTGTTTGCCCAGATATGAAAACATTACAAGGCGAAACAAAGGGTAAAAGTACTTTCTCACTTCCTTCTTCAACCTCTGTGGACATCTTTTTTTTTTTATGTCTTCGCTGAACTCCTTCCGTGATGAATGAGACACAAATGATAACGTCTAGATATATATTGAAAAACATAACGATCATTGCTACGGAGATGAGATAAAGAAAATGGACTTAGAATTTCCTTCATTGATAGTCCTCTCAATCGTAGGTTTAAATAATACAGTATCCAATGTCCACATGTTTTACTCATTTCATGTTGCACTGCATGATAATTGGTAATGTACGAACTATCATTCCTCCTGGTAAATATCTGAATAAAATTATCTAAACGTCTTTTAATCAATGGTGAACTAATCTCTCCAAGGCTATCAAATTTTTCCAATAATTTCTTCTCCCTATTGAATACTAAGCAAAACCAATGCTGCCCTTTCTCATAAGATTTGTCTCTATTGACTATTATGCTTCTTAAATTGCAAATGTCATCTGAGTACAGCATTCTCTTTGCTACTGTTTCATTTAATTGATCTATTGCATATATGTTAATAACACCTATTTTGAGGACAGGATCACAATGAAGGACACATTCCAACTGATTTGTATCCATCAAGAAGGTACTATGATGTTTCTACTTTGTCCAATTTCGAATATGCTTCCAAACTCAGCATAACATACACATGACACAGTCTCTGGCAATGGTGCAGACCCGAATTGAACCTCCAATCTTAGACTCCCTTGTCGTTGTAGGTTTAAGATTAAACGATCATCATTTGCGCCAAAGACGGGTTCCAGATGAAATGAGAATAGTGTGTAGCCATCATCAAACTCCTGTCTATCAAAAGGAATCAAACTTGATTGCTCTGGATCATTTGACTACGTCCCATTAGATCGAAATATATTGGAATATGCCGAAATAAACGTCTGCCAGTTCTGTTTATTGAAATTTAACTTCATTGGACCTGATTCTCCAACTATAAGTCCGCCGCAATTGGGTGAGTCCATAACTTGTGAAACGAAATGGATTCCTTTTTAAGTTACCTGATACAGCATCAGAAGCGATAAATCCAATGACAACCTTATTTGGTCTTGCTCCTTGAAAAATGTTATCCCATACAAATGAATCCTGTCCTTTGGGAATTGTAAACTTCTGTTCGCTTGTAAGGATATTTAGCCGTTGTTGTGGAAAGCGCCTCACCATGTCCAAAAATTACACCAGGATTCAAACAGACTTTGCTAATTTTTAGCACAATGTCTTGGATTTGGATCTTGTATGATTTCGTTTCATCATCCGCCATCAAGTGAAATGCGGGAGCAGATCTGTACAACTTCACATGCAGATCTATCTGATTTATTAAGTAGCGTCTTAGTTGAAAAAGATCATGAAAAATTGGTCCCTCCATGTCGAAAGTCTTGGAGCCATTAGTTAAGGCGAATCTTTTCGTCAAACCAGCATTCGCTCCTAATGGATCAGATTCATCGAAATGTTCTTGTGTGTCTCTGTAAAACATTTGTGTTGACATTTTTGTTGATCAATCAATTTCATTCATTTTCGTTATTGTCTGTATCATGGCTCTATACGCATAGTAATTATCAGTTGAATTGATCAATTTCCCTTGTAGGGAGACATCTATTTGACAAAACAAGGATTGAAGTAGTAGATTTACTGGGGCACATTTTTCATCAGGGGCTAAATCACTTCCATCTTCGTGAGAGATTTTGGCTTTGATGTATAGAGACGATCTCCTAAGGTCAATATACTCCAAAGCCTGTTGTCCGCTTTTAAACTCTATCATTGAATCTGTTGCTGAACTTACTGGACGATATTCCTGTAAATATGTTCTCTCAACTGCTGTTTGAGTCGGTGGGAGGGTAAACAAGTCCAATTCTGAGGGTTGCGTTTCGCTGAAAAATTTCTTATCCATCGTTAACATAGACATATCGCTTACAGCATGTAACGACCTTATGTGAAAATATCTGTCATAAAGTTCCGTTGTGGTCCAAGTTTTCTTGTTCTTCTTCTTAATTGCTTTCTAAGCAATTTCTTATTGCTGGTCTTTCTCTTCTTTGTCTTCGACTTATTTGAAACACCCGATCCTTTCTTTGAGGATTGTCGTGTCGTACTATGTTAAATTACGGAATGTTGTGTTCCGCATATAAAGTCATGTTTTGTAACAACCGACCGGAAGTTGATTAAACGCATGTGGTTTGAAACCGAAACTGTTTGTAGTGTGTTGCAGAAGCTGAAGGCATAATAAGCCGCTATGAACTGTTGTTAGTCTGAATTACATTGGCGACGAGGTAAATCAGGTCACAAATAAGCCGTGAAACTGTGTGAAAGTAACTGTTCAGTGAGAAAATGGCAGAATTTAGCGATATTGATGATATGGGATGCCAGCGTTCGATCTCTCGGGTGATGCGAGTGTCGTCAGTATCCGTTGGAAAGCGTGGCTGGAAGAATTTGAAGCGTATGCGGACAGTAAAGCATTATTTGTTGAAGAAGGAAAAGCAGATAATCAGGCACAACGGCGTGCTTTACTGTTATACACAGCCAGAGCTGGTCTTAGAGGTGTTTTTAAGACATTGCAAGAACGGGGAGCGTCTCATTAATATTTCGAGGGAATAAAGGCTTTGAATGGTCATCTTACTGTGAAGACAAATGTGACTCATCAACGGCATATCTTCAGAAAAATGAAGCAGGGTGATGAAACCGTAGCACAATATGTAACCAGATTACGTGAGGCATCTGAAGGTTGTGAATATATTGACGTTGATAACCAGATTCGTGATCAGGTTGTTGAAAACTGTAAATCAGATCATTTGAGACGCAAGTTTCTGGAAAAGGGGGATGATCTTTCATTGAAATCAATGTTGAAAATGTCTGCAACAGTTGAAGCTGTCGAGGAACAGATGAAAGATATGAACATAAAAGGGGGACAATCTGAAAGGGTCCAGAGAGTAAAAGAACATAATAGAACTTTTAACAGAAATAAGAGTCATCAGACAGGGAAAGTTGACAATTCATGTTTTCGATGTGGACAAGTTGGTCACTATGGCAGAGATTCTACTTGTCCGGCAAAAGGTCAACAGTGTCAAAGGTGTAAAGGTTATGACCATTTTGCTTCCAGATGTTACACGGACCTGAATAGAAAATCATCTGGAACAAAGGAAAAGAGAGATAGGAATAATTACAGGGGCAAGAGATCAAACAGGAGAACACATGGACATGGTGATGTGAAACATTTAGAGACTGATAAAACAGATCATGATAGTTGTGAAACTGATGAAAATGAAGGTTATGCTTTCCGTATGAGAAGCATGGTACACAGCATGAACAGTCACAACGGCGAAAGCAGTGAAGTCATTCCAGTGTCAGTAGGTGGTGTGGACATTGACATTATTGTTGACTCTGGCAGTGATAGTAACATTATTGACCAGGACTTGTGGAATTTTCTGAAATCTAAGAACATCAGGTGTGTGTCACAGAAAGGTGGTAAAAAGCTGTTTCCCTATGCAAGTAGGACACCGTTGAAAACTATGGGCACTTTCACCACAGAAGTAGTGGCTGGTGATCACAAAACACAAGCCAAGTTCACTGTGATTGAGGGTTACGCAGAACCGCTTCTCAGCAAAGAAACTGCTATGAAACTTGGTGCTTTGAAGATTGGACTTAATATCAATTCAGTGCGATCATCATCAGAGTTTCCTGATTGTGTCAACAAGTACCCCGAAGTTTTTCATGGATTGGGAAAAATGAAAAACAAACAGATCAAGTTCAAAATTGACCCAGATGTGAAACCAATTGCTCAGCCGATGCGACGTGTTCCATTTGGACTTCGTGAAAAGGTTGAATCTAAAGTTCAAGAACTTATTGCCAAGGATATCATTGAACCGGTGGAAGAACCGACCCCCTGGGTGAATCCTGTTGTCATCGTACCAAAGGCTTCTGGTGATATAAGACTTTGTTTAGATATGAGACGCGCCAACGAAGCTATTTTGAGAGAACGGCACCCAATTCCTACTGTAGATGAGGTGCTACAGGATATGAGTGAAAGTCGGGTCTTTTCAAAACTGGACCTGAAGTGGGGTTTTCATCAACTTGAGCTACACCCCGAGTCGGGCAACATCACAACGTTTGTGACTCATTGTGGACTGTATAGGTATAAGCGGCTGCTGTTTGGAATAAATGTTGCACCAGAAATATATCAGCATGAAATACAGAAAATCGTGCAAGGAATCCCAGGTGTTGCCAATATATCGGATGACATCGTTGTTCACGGTCCTTCTGCAGAGGAGCATGACAGACGACTTGAGCAGGTCATACAGAGGCTCTCATCAGCAAATCTGACTCTGAACGTTGACAAGTGTGAGTTTAAGAAGTCCAGCATCACGTTTATGGGACACCATTTGTCAGATCAGGGGATTGATGTCACCAAGGACAAAGTTGAAGCAGTTGTGAACGCGAGACAGCCTGAAAGTGTGAGTGAGGTCCGAAGCTTCTTGGGATTAGTGAACTTCTGCTCAAGGTTTATTCCTGACTATTCAACGATAGCAGAACCGTTGAGACAACTGACGAGGAAAAATCACCTGTTTGTGTTTGGTAGGGAACAAGCTCAATCATTCGAGTCACTCAAAGCTGCTCTTGCAAGTAGTGAAACCCTGGGCTACTACAGTGTAAACGCCAAAACAAGAGTTATTGCTGACGCCAGTCCTGTGGGACTTGGTGCAGTCCTTGCCCAGCAACAGACTGATACGTCGTGGCGAATCATCTCATATGCAAGTCGTTCGCTCAGTGATGTAGAGCGCAGATATTCACAAATGGAAAAGGAGGCCCTTGCCTTAGTTTGGGCATGTGATAAGTTCCATCCATACATATATGGGATATCATTTGAGCTGGTCACAGACCACAAGCCGTTAGAGGCGATATATGCGCCAAAGTCCAAACCCTGTGCTATGGGTTCTACGTCTCCAGCAATACAACTTCAAAGTTGTATATGCACCGGGGAAGAGCAACATAGCTGATCCACTTTCCAGATTGTTGGGAGATAAGTGTGTGAAACCCCTACCTGTGTCAAATTGTGCTGAAGAATATGTTAGATTTGTTGCTGTGAATGCAACTCCACAAGCTGTAACCACTCAAGAAGTCGAGAGAGCTTCTGCGAGTGATGATGAGTTAGAAATTGTGCGTCAGTGTATTGATTCTGATGATTGGAATCATTGTGAATTGAAGCAGTATGTGATTGTGAGTTCTGAGTTGTGTAGAATAGGGAAGTTGGTGTTGCTAGGTAGTCGCATAGTGATTCCCAAGTGTTTGCGACCCAGAGTTCTGTCGCTGGCACATGAGGGACACCTTGGTGTTGTAGGTACAAAGCAGAATTTGAGGTCCAAGGTGTGGTGGCCAAATATGGATAAAGATGCAGAGAAGTTCTGCAAAACATGTCACGGATGTCAGCTTGTCAGCAAGCCAAGTCCTCCGGAACCTATTCATACAACTGAACTGCCATCAAAACCCTGGGAAAACCTTGCTATGGATTTTCTTGGTCCGTTACCATCAGGTGAATCCATACTTGTGGTGATTGACTATTATAGTAGGTACTATGAGTACAAGATCATGAAATCCACCACAGCACAGAAAACTGTAGAAGTTCTCAAAACTATGTTTGCCAGACATGGACTGCCTGTGTCAATCTACTCTGACAATGGACCTCAGTTCATATCCGAGATCATTAGGGACTATTTGAGGGACAATGGTATAGAACACCATAGAGTTACTCCACGTTGGCCTCAAGCTAACGGCGAGGTGGAGAGACAAAATCAATCTCTTGTGAAGAGGTTAAAAATTGCTCACGCAACGAAGGAAAACTGGAGAGGCATTGCAGATATACGTCACTCAGTACCGTGCAATTCCCCACTCGGTAACTGGGAAAAGCCCAGCTGAACTGCTGTTCGGAAGGAAGATGAGAAGTAAGTTGCCGATTCTCATTCCTGAATCCATCGACCTTGAAGTTCGCGACAGAGACGCGGAAAGGAAAGGTTATTCAAAACTGTATGCAGATGAAAAGCGCCATGCCATGGACTCAAAGATAGTTCCTGGAGACACTGTGTTGCTTAAGCGAGAGTACATGAGTAAGGTCGACACTCCTTACTTGCCAACTCCAGTTGAAGTTGTTTCTAAGGCAGGAAACATGGTGACAGTGCAATGTGAGGATGGCGCTCGATATAAGCGTAATACTTCACACGTGAAGCCATATCAGTCACAGATGGACAATTCAACAGAGTCTACTGATGTGCAAGTTGTTGACAATAAATCTAGTCAATCAGAGACTGTGAAGATAGACCAATGTCTAGGGAGATCTAACAGACAGAAGTCTGTTCCAAAGAAGTTTGATGACTTTGTTATGTTAGACTGATTGTCTTGAGTATCATTTTAGTCAACCATTGAAGTTAATTGACAGTTTTACTATTTCATCTCAAATCGAGAGTTCATTTAAGAATTCATGTTTTGACCGCTTCATAGGTTCTTGACACTTATCATGTTTATTTTGAATAATGATAATGATGATAATTATCATAGTAATGTAGATATGTTTGATCGTTCAATTGAAGTTACTCCTGTTTAAGGTGCTGCAGAATTCACAGTATTGATTAATATTTGTTTAAGCAATAATGCCACAGTAGTTGCTTCATTTCTCTGATAGGGGAGGGATGTCGTGTCGTACTATGTTAAATTACGGAATGTTGTGTTCCGCATATAAAGTCATGTTTTGTAACAACCGACCGGAAGTTGATTAAACGCATGTGGTTTGAAACCGAAACTGTTTGTAGTGTGTTGCAGAAGCTGAAGGCATAATAAGCCGCTATGAACTGTTGTTAGTCTGAATTACAAGGATGACTTCACTGCACTGCCACCTCTCTGTCTGGATCTCTTCTTCTTATAGTATTTACTTTTATTACTCCTACCCACAATTTCGGATGATGGTAAGGCCACTGTAGACACTGTTTCAGGTTTCCGTATTATTTCCGACTTGGCTTGTTCTACAGACTGTACACTAGGGCTTACAAGTTTTATATCATTGGCATTCGTTGATGCGTTTTGAGTGGATGATGATAATAATGTTGGGATCAATGAATGGTCGGGAACATCACGTGATACAGTTTGCAGTGTCATCAAGTCACGCATTGATAAATTGGAAAAAGTGCTGACTGCACCAACGCTGGTATTATTAATCCCTGGCTTAAGTTTACCATTTGCAATATCATTGTAATATTTCCTCCATATACTTGAGTCCGGTACATAGAGTTGATTTTCTTCCATAGTGAGCAGATGCCTCTTCACACCAAGTATGGATAACGCCGCAAATGTAATGTCACAGATGAAATTCCCATAAGAAATGTTGCCAAATTACCTTCCACATCCTTTATATAGATATCAATACGTTGAACTGTACCATTGGAGATCCTAATAGGTATGTTGTGTGATTCTTCGAAGACATGGTCATAAATCATCACTCCGACATTAGGACGTGTTCTCCTAAGTAATGGTCTTCTTTCTCCATCTACAATAATCGGTTCACATAATGAACAATAAATATACACCATATCTGACAATGCATTCCTATTCTTTCTTCCCCGCGATGGTTTCCGTGTAGCGTAAAACTCTCTCAAGGCAACAGTCAAATATCCTTCGAGAAATATAGGTTGATGCAAGTGAATTGAAAATTTATAAGGTTCATTGTTTGGGAAATAATTTTTAGAATTCTCACTATTAGCTACAATCCATTCTTCGCTATTCATTCTGCAACAACTGATGTTATCTCCTTAGCGTTGATCCACTGATTGAATTTCTCTGGAAATCCTTCCCACTTCACTAGCACTTGTTTCATTTTATGATTTTTACCACCAATAGTTCGCTTTTTCAAAATGTTTTCAATGTGCCAATCAAAGTTGTTAGGATCATGTGGGAATCTCTGGAGTTCGCTTTCGTAAAAAGATCCTTCAATGGGATCAGATTGTAGATCTTCCAAATAGTATATGGGAACACCTGCTCTTAATTTTCTCTGCGAGATTTTGAACACTTCTGTAGTCCACTTAGATTCGTATCCTTTTTCAAATGTACGCTTGGACAGTGATGCTCTTACATATGATCCTAATTTGAATTTATACTTCTTGACTGGATTATTTACATGTTGACTTCTTCTAATAGATGTTATTTCATCATCTTTATATATATCTAACCATGTTTGTGCTTCATTTTTCTTGTTAATATCAGCTGGAATCCTCCCTTTCAAACTTCTATGAGGGCGATGATTATAGTTGAAAACAAAATCTTGAAGGACGTCAATATAACGGTATGTCCTCTTGTATGAAAAGTACCGATAAAGAATAGCTTTCAGAGTACGTAAAAAACGTTATGAGTAATTAGCTTTTATCTCTTGGTTTTGGGTAACAACATGCTTCACTTTGTAATCTATGAATAACGATCGAACCTTTTCATTTTTAAATTCTGTACCCTTATCCGTTCTTATGATATAAGGAGGTCTATTCTTCATAGATTTGAAAATGGTTTCCATGGCTTTTCTTGTGCTGTTGCCAAGTTTATCCTTCATTGGTTCGATCCAAACGTACCTCGAAAAACAATCTATCACAACAAGAAGGAATTTCACATCATCGTTGTAACTCTTTATGTTGGATACATCGCATAAATCTGCATCCGCTTGAATGTTGACACCACTGGTAACCACATGATTTCTCTTAAAACTCCTCTTAGGCAGCTTATTTCCTGTGTAGGCAGGTTGAGTTTCCAACCACTTGGAGACATGGTGCTTTTTCAGATTGGGATGCCTCAATTTTAAAGATGAATAAAACTTCTGAGCACCAGCAAAAGCTCCTGGTCTTCTCGGAGAGTAATAATCATTTTCATACGCGTTGAGATCCATCATGCTACTCTCAGCTGTTACTTAATAAATCGTTTCTGTAATTGAATCATTTTACACACCATAATTTTGAGATTCTTTTCCCAGTTTTCTGTTTTAAATTTCGTGTTTCGGAAATCTCTGCATTGATATTTGAGTAAATACAGAGGCGAAATGTTTTTTAATGCATTATCTTCTCTTACATATTCTCTCCACCTGTCAATTACTTTGTGCTCATCAAGTTCGTTAAGGATATCATGAAAATTGATTTCATCAAAATCTCTTGCATTCACAGATGACCTCGATAGGAAATTCATAACAATAGTATTAGCGTAGGCTATGGTAAGTAGTCTTTCCAATGTAAGTGAAATACATTCCAATTCTTGAACTTCATCTATGATCAAGCTATTTACTTGATATCCTCTCAACTGTTCCATCATTGCGTTGTTTAACACGTTGTAATATTATTCTGGTGTAGATGAAACAATTGTAAGCGCCCCACGAATCTGGTATGTCTAGCTGTTGCGAATGTAAGGAATGACGTAGATTTTGCATACAGTCACTTTTGGTAGAGAACCATTTCTTTGACTTCATCAAAATAACTTCATCTCCATAACGTTCTCTATGTCTCAATGGCGGGAATGCAATCACCTTCCACTTATACTCCATCCTCGTTATTCTAGGTTCTTAGCATGATCTAAATATAATGATGATTCATCTGATATTGATACATGATTGAGCAATCTTCCTCTAGGATCTGAAATGATAGAAACGCAGAATGTTTGATAAATATTTTAACAAAGATCTATCATTATGTCTTGAAATATATTTATCAGTATTCCTCGACTATCAATCACAACCCTCGAATAGGAACACTATTTCATTTATTAGAAAATATCTGGTTAACATTTTGTTTACTTATTCTTTTTATTTTCGGGTTAGGTAGTAAATAACCAAGACAGCTGCTCAATAAAGCTGTCCACAAATTTGTATTGTTCGTTTCTAAAGTCAGATTGATAATGCATGCAATTACAACTATGTAGATAATTAAAATTTGAGATATATATACTATCGATGCACTCTTTGATACTTGCTGCTTTTCAGTCATAAGATCTCGGCCATCCTTCCCTTGTGCGACATCATGTGAAATCTTCAAGAGTTTGTATCTCCTCGACCCGATCCATATCGTATGATTACTTTTTATAAATTGTTTTGGTTTTATGCAAACTGTTTACTTTAAATATGATTTGATAGAGAGTTTCCTCATCCATCATATCCTCGACGGTCCCCCATTCCCTCGCAAGACAGGCTGTCAGCTTCGAGGCATCATCGATCACCGATGATTGACAGCTAATCATCGCGGTTGAATGATCAAAGTGGAGACCGCCTTCAGTGTCTACGGGGTTTTAAGCCGTAACTCGATACACATAGGGTTACATACCATACTACGGAAATGGTAGAACGAAACTACAAAGATAAGCTTAAGTCAATTGGGAAAGAAATGAACTTATGGTCCTTGAGAGACCTCACACCTGTGGGAAGAATAACTATTCTTAAAAGTTTAATACTACCAAAACTTAACCACCTTTTCACTTCACTTGAAAACCCAAAATTAGAAACAATAACAAATCTGCAAAGACACAAATAAGATGTTTATTGAAGCTACTTTGAGGTACCCTGACTAATTCCTGTGCCTACGCTGAAACACGTGATGCAACTTCAGCTTGTCGCAAACCCGGCGTACGCCTAGCATGTGACAGACGTATAGGCCTCATTAACGAATCAAGCAGAGTCAATAACAAGTCTGCTTTGTACAACACAAATGACAATAAACAATGAATAGACTTAAAGGGATAAAATGTAATAGACACATGCTGCATACATGTATACAACCTTTTAACACATTATCAAAAGCATATTATATATATACGGTAAATATGTGACTGCAACACTAACCCTCTACGTAACCCTAGTTTCCACAACCCTCACTTTACCGTATATCTTATTCTAACCCTCGTATTGCCCTCCCTCTACGTAACCCTCGCTTTCACAATCCTCGCTTTACCGTATATCTTATTCTAACCCTCGCATTTCCCTACCTCTATGTAACCCTCGTTTTCATAACCCTCGGTTTACCGTAGTACTACTGTGCTCAATTCATGACAATCCAAATTCCCTTCCAAGGGCAATAAAGATTTGTATTATATGATGGACGAGTGATCTGTCTTTTGATTGGTCGAGGAAGGTGGTCACCGACAATGATCAAACCTGATGTTGACCGCGGGAAACGTCACGCGAGGTCAACATAACAATCCAATGACCTGGAGCTAAAAATAGATCGCCACTACGAGGAGCGCCGTAAAGAATTGCTTCCAAAAAAACTTAAAATAATTGAATAGTTTTCAAAATAACTGAAACTTTCATAAATCATATAATAAAACAGTTGTTGACTTCAGTTATCGGTGAATCCAATGGTTTATTGACCTCGGAAGTTCCGAGGTCAATAAACCATTGGATTCACTTCAACTGAAGTTAATAGTTGTATAATGTTATCTTATCTTATCTAACTCTATCTGTCAATTTTCCCTAACCTTCTACGTAACTCTCGTGTCCTCTTTTTATTATCTACCTAAATGCGTATTGCACAATGAAACATTTTTAAAACATAGGAAAAAAACATTTGCTATTTTCACATCAAAATGCACTAAAGTGACCCATGATATACACTCATTATCATTGAAAGTGCACAATTTGTAAAAACTGACGTCGTCTTGATAAATAGTTTAAAATATCATAAATACAACGTAACTATGTCGTACTTTTATATCAATATCATCGGAAATTGAATTTTTCACTAGAAAATCAAGAAAAATAAATATTCTATTTATCATATTTATACAGAAGCCTTAAAGGGGCAGTAGCACGTTTTTTGGGGGAATATAAGGTGATGTCAGGAAAATGAAAATTAATGGTTCCAATTGAAAGACAATGTATAAAAACTAAATGGAGCAGTAATAATTCAAATATTTAATGTAAAGTTTAGCCATGCGAGTCCTTTTTCTACAGAAAATGAATTAAAGGTGTTTACACAAAAATTGCCGCCAATGGATTTTATGTGAATGTTCATACTTTGTCCTCTGACTATGGGTGATTGGCTTGTGTAATGAGATTTCTGACACTTTCAAAATAATACATTTATAATTAACTTACAATTATCAGTGAATCATTTGAAATATAAAATTATCAAACAACGTGCTACTGACCCTTTAATTGCTATGGAACATGCCATATTGGTAATGTCGCCAACAAGAGATAATACGTTGACAAAGCAACTGAAATGCATGTATAAGTCTTGGAAGCTATAAAAATGGTCAAAAAAAGAAAAACCTGTTCTCTGTATTTTTTAAGTGATCATATAAGACTAGTTTCCTAAACTTTTCAAAAATGAAATTTGGTTAATGTCGCTGTGTCTATGTAATTTACGTTATGCGTTAACAAGGTTATGCGCAGTGAACATGGGAAAATATAATTCCCATGAGTTGAATAGTGATTAAAAATAGAATCCAAACAAATGTCACTGTTAACATAGTTGTTGGTGTTCCTGACATTAATATCCGCTAAGGAGCAGGCGTATGGTTAAGGCTGCATTTTACGTTATGGCTTTCTTGTAAATATTGAAAATAGTGATGTCCTTAAAAACTATTTTAAAGATGTAATAAGTTCTAAAGTTTGCTTGTAAATAAACAAAATCGCTTCAACACAGCCATAATATTTTTTGACTCGAAGAAAACCCGCTTTGTAATTTACGTTATGTAATTTACGTTATGTAATTTACGTTATGTTTGCATTCGTTATCTGTACCAAATTACCAAATACCGGGGAGTATTGCAGAAATCGAAACGTGTGTTGGATAAGAAATGTAAAAAAAACCATTATTATTGAAGTAAGAGTCACTTCTTTAAAAAATGTTTTATGAAATTAACGTGTGATTTAGGTTTTAATGTACGCTTTAGGCTATCTAAATATGTGAAATAGGCCTAAAAATGTTCGAAAACTTAAGTAGTGGTTAAACGACATATAATACAATTCAAAGTTCTGTCCGTTTCTCAAGTTCAAATTTTTCATGAATGTTTTCTTTTTGAAATTCAAAATTTGTTTTCTGACTATGAATAATTATGATGGGTAACCATTGATTGTTATTTTGAGTTGATCAATGAGCAATCTTTATTTTTCAGGAATGTTTATATCTATTATGTTTACCAAGAAGGTTAGTGATAAATTTCAAAATGCATACTTTGATAATAATTTATCTATGCTCGTGTCAAGATATGCTTCTTATGCTAAGTTACTTGGCATTTTTCCTTCACCTGAAAGGAAAAGGATGCATTTCAAAGTTCTATATGAACAAAATATACATTTCCACTATACTATATTAGGTTTGGTTAGCAATTTTCATTTTTCTGTAACATTTATTTGTTTACAAAGATGGTTGATGGTCGATGAGATGTTCATAGGAAGTATGAATTGGTCGTAATGCACGTCGCATGTTCTTTACGGATGTGGAAAATACCCTCACCATGTGTGACGCTATCGGATATAGTACAATTCCTATTTTTTTTATATAATAACCCACTACTTCATAGTCAGGAACAAATCACTCTACTGGCTGTAAAAAAACTTATCCATCAAGCAACTGAGACTTCGACGAGTTCCAATAAGGTAGCAAGCTGTTTGCTACCAGCAACGCCTCTTTGTGACCACCAACAATAGTTGTTTGATTCTAATTGGTTCTTTGATCGAGTCTTCTAAAGAATTTGTTTAATTGAATCATTTGTACTAGTACATATACCATAACTCCAAACAATTCTATGTCACATTTGTATCATGTTCTTTATTAGAAGTAAGAAACACTGTTTTGAAACATAAAATGAAAGATATCATTTAAAGGGCCAGCAGCACGTTTTGAGGGAGGAATATAAGGTGATGTCAGGAAAATGAAAATTGATGGTTCTAATTAAAAGATAATATATTTAAAGTAAATGAAGCAGTAATAATTCAAATATATAATGTAAAGTTTAGCCAGGCGATTCCTTTTTCTAACAAACACTGAATTAAAGTTGTTCACATAAAATGGCCTTCAATGGACTTTAAGTGAATCTTTATACTTTGTCCTCTGACTATGGATGATTATTTGAGTTATGAGATTTTAGACACTGTCAAAATAATACATGTAGCATTAACAAGCAATTATCAGTGAAAAGTTTAAAATGTAAAATTTTCAAAAAACGTGCTACTGCCCCTTTAACAAGAAAATTGTTTACTTATAAATCACAAACGTTTTAATTTTTAAGTGTTTTATACAGAATGCTGAAGCTTATTTTCCCCAAGATTGCTGATAATTCTTATTAGTCTTTTTTTGAGATTTTGATTAAGTTAGATTCCGATGTTTTCTAGACAATAAATCTAAATAATAAAAATAGAGCCATTGGCTCTGTAGCTCATCAGGTTATATCATCAATTATGCTGTAGAGTGTGGCCAATGTGATACCCCCTTTGTAGAGGCCACAGGGGCACCAATCATAAAATTAAGTATATAGGTGACAAGTTTCAGTTTTCTAGGCCTTATACTTCAGGAGAAGAAGATGAAAATAGATTTGAAGGACGTTCCTGTTGCCTTTATTAGGGGCAAAAGGGTCACCAAACTACAATTCATAATCCTCACTAGCCAAGGAGTCTGTACACAAAGGTTCAGCTTTCTAGGCCTTATGCTTCTGGAAAAGAAGATGAAAATAGGCTTTTAGGACGTGGCCCCTGTGGCCCTTATTTGGGGGCACAGGGCAACCAAAGCTACAATTTATAATCCTCACTAACCAAGGAGTCTGTACACAAAGTTTCAGTTTTCCAGGCCTTATGGTTCTGGAGGAGAAGATGAAAATAGGTATTTAGGGCGTGGCCCCTATGGCCCTTATTTGGGGGCACAGGGCAACCAAAGCTACAATTTATAATCCTCACTAGCCAAGGAGTCTGTACACAAAGTTTCAGCTTTCCAGGCCTTATGGTATTGGAGAAGAAGATGAAAATAGGTATTTAGGGCGTGGCCCTATTTGGGGGCACAGGGCAACCAAAGCTACAATTTATAATCCTCACTAGCCAAGGAGTCTGTACACACAGTTTCAGCTTTCTAGGCCTTATGGTTCTGGAGAAGAAGATGAAAATAGGTATTTAGGGCGTGGCCCCTGTGGCCCTTATTAGGGGTCACAGGGCCACTAAAGCTACAATTTATAATCCTCACTAGCCAAGGAGTCTGTACACAAAGTTTCAGCTTTCCAGGCCTTATGGTTCTGGAGAAGAAGATGAAAATAGGTATTTAGGGCGTGGCCCCTATGGCCCTTATTTGGGGTTACAGGGCAACCAAAGCTACAATTTATAATCCTCACTAGCCAAGGAGTCTGTACACAAAGTTTCAGCTTTCTAGGCCTTATGGTTCTGGAGAAGAAGTCGAAATTCCACAAAGTTTACGGACGGATTGACGGACGGATGGACGGACGGACGGACGCCGGACACCATGCCATGCCATAAGCCCATCGGGCCTTACAGGCCAGATGAGCTAAAAATACAACAATCTTCATTCGCGATATTTCATAACGTTCATGCAATTAGTTATTTAATGAATACAGTTGCCCAGACCATCATGAGCTTTGCATTCTATTATTTACCTACACTATGATAGTTACAGCTTGAAATTGAAGACCAGGGCCCTTTCAAGTGACGTCATAGTATAGTTTTATATTGACGTCATGGACCATTACTTAATGACGTCACTCAAAAACTATAACGGAATAATTGGGAGCAGTGCCTTTGATCTTTATAAAACGATACTAAAAATGGTTGAAATGTGTGTTGGTGTCATTCCTATTAACTTATCTAGAAAAATACGCCTTTAACTTTTCTCTTTACTGCCTATAAAATATCAAAATAGAACCATTGGCTCTGCAGCTTATCAGGCTTTGTATTCAACTTTGCTTTAGGGTGCGGCAAATGTTGTTCTCCAATTAGTTTGGGCCAAAGGGTTACCAAATCGTTAATTTCTAATTGTCTTATGAGACTTTAGACATTTTATCATTCTATACCTTGCGCTTTTGCAGAAGATGACAAAAACGATTGAGTAGGGACCACAAGATCACCAACTCTAAAGCTTAGTATGTAGGTGACGTGATTTCTAAATCTGGTAATCGAATTCGCTCAAACATTCAAGGAAATGTAAAAAGGTTAAATGGAGTGACCCTCAATTGAGTAAAACTTAGAAGGCTTACACATCTGACGTTGATAATTTAGGGTTTACTTTCCAAAGGTCCACCGACGCCTATTACAGGCCACAGAGTCTACAAATCGATAACTTAGTCCCCATTGCATAAAGAGTTTGTATACAAGGTTTCAGCTTTCTGGACATTATGTTTCTTAAGAAAAAAAACGAAAATAGGTTTTAAGGACATGGTCCCTGTGACTCTTGTTAGGGGACTCAGGGTCACCAAAGCTTTAAATTATAATCCTCATTAGTCAAGGAGTTTGTAAAAACAGGTTTCAGTTTTCTACGCTTCTTTTTTTTATAAAGATCATGTCCAAAATAGACAAAAATTAGCGGAAGGACTGACTGACGAATGGATGGACAGACGCCTGACACCATGCCAAGCCATAAGCCCATCGGCTATCGGTAATAGTCATATTAATTGAATTCGAACGTACAGTACTGTGAAAAAGTAACTATATCATGAACGAGTGTGCCATGCGTTGCCCACCAGTGACCCACCAGTGGGCAACGGGTGAGCCACGGGCGACCACTCGTTGCCCACTGGTAAGCAACCAGTGACCAACGGGTGTGTCACTGGTGTGCCGTCTGGCTGGATAATTGAGGGTGCGCCACGGACTTGTCAAAGTGAAGAAAACATTCATAAAATCGCTTAAAAATGTGTATGGTGCTATAAGGATTACGTTAAAAAGTAAGACTTATTATAAAATGTTGATTTTGAAAGTTTCTTGAATGGTGCTTTGTTCACTTTGAAAGAAATGTGTACAATTAGATAAGTATTCACATTGATATGTATAAGACATATTGACCTTGTTGAATATATTGATTTTCAAGTTTTATATTATCTTGATTTTGGTAAAAAAACTGACGTTGACATCATTATTATTTGGCAAAATGTAGACTATAGATAATATATTCAGTTTGAAACACAATGTTTATAAAATTGACAAGTATTTTGATTTTGTGGTTTATTGACTTTGAAAGATTTAATTAATTTAAGAGATAATGCATTTAAAAGACCATTCTAACTTTAGAGCTAATGACTTTGCATTTTTTTTAACTTGGCGCAATTTTTATTTTGAAAGACATTTTGATTTTGATAAATAGCTACTTTGAAGTGTACATTGAATTTATAAGTATGTGCTTTGAAGGTTATTTTGATTTTGAATTTAAACTTTGAAAGATGTTTTGATTTAGTGATATATTGATTATGTCACATACTTGCATTGTATGGAATAACAACTTTGAAGTGTATATTGATTTCATGATTATTGTTTTAGGAATTAATATGTTGATAGATGTTTTAATCTATTGTTACATATGTTTATTCTATGAAACATCAACTTTGAAATATATTTTTGGTTTTCTTTAAAATTTTGACTTTATAAATCTATAATGATTATTAATTATATTGATTATAAAATCTATATGACTTTGTGAAATATTAACCTAGGAAAATTTCATGATTTCATGGGATAGTGAGACAAAAGTCCTTTCGATATTCAGAAACATTGTCTTTGAAAGTGATATTGACATTGACTGACATTTTGATTTGTGTTTGCATGTCAACTTTAAAAGAAATTTTGTTAAGTTGGAATGTTGACTTTATAGATTAAGGTATAAACATATTCTTATTCCCAGAGAAATCTTGTTTCCAAACTAGCAAACTCTACTCCTATTCACATTAACCAGAACTGAACAGAACAAATGAAGATCAAAGACCTAATCATATTTAAGCTTATCTACATAAGTGTTGGTCGACATATATTGTATGATAGGGAATGTGTGATGAGGGTGTGTGTTGGAATGTGTTTGGCTGCAGGTGTGTCTGTCAAGTTTGTTTTTAATCTGTGACTGGCAGTACTAGGATGTTGAGGTGCCAGTGATAGAATGTGTGAGTGGCTGAGTGAGGGTGCTTGTGGTGATTGGAGCATGTTGTGGTGGGGGTGATATATGTGAGTGACTGGGTGAGGGTGCTTGTGGTGATTGGAGAATGTTGTGGGGTGGGGTGATAGTATGTGTGAATGGCTGGGTTAGGGTGCTTGTGGGGTTTGGAGAATGTGTGTGTGTGGGTGTGTGGGGGGGATAGTTAATGCGTTACTGGGTGAGGGTTTTGTGGTGATTTTTATTGCAACGTTTTATGTCATTTTATTGTATTTGACCCTTGTAGCCCTTTGGCTGCTCATACATCTTTAACTGTATTGTATCATGTGCCAATCTTGTTTTTTAGATAAGACATAGATAAACAAATTCTCTCTCATATTCCTAGGTAGTTTTATTAACTATTGATTAATTTTCAACACGTTAAAATATTGTTTCTACAAGTGGAAAAAATTCACTTCATTGAGTGGAAATATTGACTCGAAGCAAAATATATATTTGATAAATTTTGACTTTGATAAATTAATGACTATGAATTATAGGACATTGGTAAAAGTTTGGCTTTTAAACATATTTCACACATATTTTGACTTTTAAAAGAAATTTAAAAAAAAAAATATTCTGACAAAAAAAGGTTATGACTTAACATACAAATTATTGTTTGCGTGCAAATATGGATCTTTTTTAATGCATTGAGATACGATTTGGACTTCTTATACAATAACTTTTGTGCAATGTTGACTTTAAAATAAAGAATGTTGACTTCGACATACTGGGGTATTTAAAAAAATATTATCTTCATGAAATGAAGACAACTGGCCAATCAATTCGGTTGTGTATTAGATGATATCTAGTTCCATGATTGGCGCAAGCAGAACATATAGTTAGTCCATGGATTCCTCTGACGAGATGTGAAAGTGCTACATGTAATTAACATGTATTTTGATCAGAGCGACTCGTGGTTGTGTAATATTAGGTCACGCCAGGAAGGTGCAAAGACGAGTGGTGCGGTGTATTCAGCTTATGACAGGATATCCACCTATTCCAATTTAAATCCTAAATTAATTAATGTCACCACAAAGAACCCTTCACTAAGTGATAGGTCGTAGAAGTTCAGTGCTTCTGTTAGCTTACTGCTTTTAATAGATATCCAAAGTTATCTAAGTGAGACAGTAATAATATCGCATTCAAGATAGAAATACATCTCTCTACCTTTTACCTGCACTAGTTACTTTATATTGAGAAATTATAAGTATTTTAATAGACTTGTTTTGAATCATATGAAGAAACTACCCTTGAAACCAAAGCAGATGGGAAAAGAAATCAAGCCATCACATTGCTGTATAAATTCATCGTTAGTCAAACAGAGCATGTTGTTTGTTATACAACCCTCTTAATAATTATTGCAAGTGTCATTTTACTCATATCATTTCATGCAACGTTTTGGTACGCTCATTATGATTACACCTAAGATAATGTAAATATATTATCTAGTGAAACCCCTTTTTAAAGTAATATTATTCCATATGTATCTTACTTCAGATATACATAACATTGAATACACAGCACATAAGACCTATACATACAACTATGGCACAATGAAAGACACAAAAGAGTGTTTTCGTCATTCATTACTCTGAAGTTAACTGGTTTTTGTTGTAAAGATCTATTTGGTCATGAAAAGTTTTGATATTTTTAGAAGTAAGCAACTGAATTATTCTTATATGTTTATTTGTATCTCCTTCCTTGAATACTTGAATAATAACTGCCGATGCCCAAATTTGTCCACAAAACACCTGTTGATTAAATACAGTTAAAATCCCATGTATAGGAGGCGTAAAATATTTATCAGACTCAATTAAACATTCAGTTATTATACAATCGGGGTCATGTGATTTATCACGCTTTTAACGACTAGTAACCTGTCTAATCTCAGCTGTCGAATTTGTCATAAACTGTCTTTCTTTCTTAGCCCATAAAGATGTCAACGCAGCACGTCACCTGACTGCCAATTAAGTGGCTGATGATCACAAGTGTGATGTTGATAAACAAAACAAAACGCTTGGGTAGCTGGGTGTGGTTGTGTCTAAAGTATTTCTCTCTCTCTCTCGCTCTCTCTCTCTCTCTCTCTCGACGAACATCACAACTGTTTGACGTGTATCAAACGGAATGTTCTTCAAGGTCGATGTTTGATTAATGGACAAACATGATTCCGGCCTAATCGAAAATAAAGTTTGTCCTTCCATAATATTGTTAAAATAGACAGCCCCTATTGGAATGATGTCTTGATAGACTGGAAATCATATCGTATTAAGACTACAATAGAAGATGACATGAAATCTTATCTCAACCATATGTTGAACCATAACTTTAAAATTCCAAACCACTATATTAAACAATGGACTAAGAAAGAGTAAGAGATCTATCTGGAGAGGATGGCCTATTTTTTTTTGCAGATTTGAAAGAAAGTACCAGATAAGTAGTACATACTTAGATCTTGAATACATCTTCCACATATAAACCTAAAGCATGGAAGGAAACTATATTAGGACTTAATTGTTCAGATAGGAAAGACTTTATCAGTACATTACAAAAAGACTTTAAGACTCAATATCAAAAAGGAGCTTTTGCGTATGAAATTAACTGATAATGCAATTTGCTGCTTCTGCAAGGAGGCACATTTTTGTCATGTATATTGGAAATGTGAGAAAACTACATTATTTTTTAAACACCTTCAGGATTGGGTTATAAGATATATTGATGATTTCAATCTGACAACATTCTTGGTTTGGTTCGGTCAACTCAATGACAACTCTCTACTTCATCACACATTTTATGTGCCACAAGACACATATACACCTGATCTTTGAAAAACAATATTCCAAAACTGAAGAATTTTATAAAGATTGTACATATTCAAAATAGAGAGATTTATATCTAAAAGAAATAATACTTTTGACAAATATCTAAAGAGTGGTTACCTTTATTTCCAGTTTTTTAAATTTAATTGACAGATATGTTCTCTGTTGACTTTTTGTCTAGAAATTCTGATTGTATAACCTTCTGAGAGGATGTAGTCTCATTATGAATATACTACAAGTTTTGTATTGTATATATATGACTTGAGAACAATAAGAAAAGACAGAAAACCAAACAAGCTATTAATCACTCTTTTAAAAATTAGGTACAAGAAATCATTTTTTACCCCTTGAGGCTGATCTGTAGGTCAGATAATGTATGCAATTACATCGTTTAAGCATGTGTTTAAACGCCAGAGTATTTAATAGTGAATGTTGCGCTATATAAATGCAATATTAATATTTTCGTTGCACTGTGCGATTTACATTGAATTATTGAACCTGATAGCTAGTGTAAGTTAGCAAGACGTTCTGAATTTTACGTTTTGTTTGAGTTTTGTAGGCCCAAATATGATTTTGTAAAGAAAAACTATTATACACGGTACATATGTCATAATTAACATTCTTTTTAAAACAAATAACACCTATTTTCTTTAGTGGCAAGTAACAATGACCAGGCAATACGCATACTAGTTAGCACATAATATGGCACAACCTAACTTTATCTCAGCTCACTATAGGCTTTGAAGATTATTGAGGAATGGCTCAACTTTTTGTTATCTCTTTTCACATTTTGTGTATTATTGAGTGAATAACTGTTTTGTGTGTCTACTTGTTTCTATCTTCAATTACATCTTTATTTTGGTATAATTTCTCTACTCATAAGTGAACAGTGGATTTGTAAGGCAATAAAATCAGTGATCGTGACCATTGCCGCTCAGTGACCGTGACCATTGCCTGATGTGTATTACTCATGATCAAAGGCGCCGCGGCTTGTCAAGCTCTGAGAGGTGTCACTTTTGGCAGGGATCATAAAAGATGTGGTAGTGTGTATTACTCATGTGTATTCGTAACATATTAGCAATACGGTACTAATGTTTCTTCTATGAAGTGACGTAATTCGATGTAATTATCACACAGCCGTCAAATGAATTCAATCTCTTTTGAAAGATCCTCATGCGAATAAACATTCATTTAGACTCTAGAAATGGGATGAAATAGTATCTAGTTTGACCTTGAAATAACACCTTCCACGTGATTCAAATGTACATGGTCTACCAATTGAAGGGTAGCAATTGTGAAACAAACATGTGCAAATGATTTCATGTGACAGTATGCTTTAGCGGGGATAATATAAGACTGTCTGATATGATCCCTGGCTTAAACGACGCCATGTTCGTTAGTGGATGTATATACCCGACATTCACGTTCTCTGTCTTTGTTTATAACCAATATCTGCTCTTTTTGCACACTACCCACTTTATAAACGTTATTCCTACCATGTGAAACTTGAATGCTTTTTTATTTCAAGTTAATCTCATTCAAAGTATTTGCAAATTATCATTATTTTTTCAGGTTACAGTCGCGTATATTAAATGACACAATCAAGATATGAAAATGCTTTTTAATTAAACCTCTATCGTAAAAAGGGTGGTTGTTTGTTCGATCTGAAAACAATTAATTTTCCACGTATTGCTTTGTTTACTTAAACGGACATAGTGTGGCAGTTGATAGTATAATTACAATACACATTTATATTATATCTGGAATTGATAGATATATATAAGTATATACATGAATGAATTGGCCAACAAGCTCCGAAGAGCTTATATCAAGGCCGCTCCGATACAGTTACACATATATAAATATAAAACTAATAGTAATTAGTGACACATGTAAGATTCACAACTTAGTATCAAGCAAAACTCACACAGTATATAGAAAACAATACGTTGCGTTTGGTAAATGTGAGGCACACAATTAATAACAATGTTATATGATGAATGAAGAAATGCAATTCACGTATTTCAAATCATAACGGAGATATTATGTCATTTGTAAGAAAATTATAGTTGGGATCACACAGATGCAGAATCAGGCAACATGAGAGGGTTCGAATCCCGCATTGGACTTGGTCCAAAAAGTACAGGAATCTGTACTGTTCAAGATAGTGTGATACCAAATATAACATTGTTACATTTGTTCACTATATCGTATTATGCAATTTGTTGCTGTTGTGATATATATCTTGCAAAAGGGTTTTTAAAAATCTACAATAAGCAACCGTTTAGTGGTTCACCAAAAAAAAATTAGTACGGTACTCTATATTGAATATAACCTTAAAACACCTTAAAACTCATAAAGGATTTAAAAATATTTTTATTAATTGCTATTAATGCTCATGCAATGAACTATCCATTGACAACGCAATCAATGCATATGTCAATTACCTATATGTTGACTTTTATATATGGTATATATATCTGTGCGAGTGAGATGTAAATAAATTATTCTGTCTGTCTGACAGGAAAATCAATGCTGCCAATTATTACCGGAAGGGACAGATAACATCTATCTTGTACACTCTCCCTTAATTACACTGATCTCCATTAAACAATAACACATACAGAACTTGATGGTACTTTACAAGACTAGACAGTTAGCGTCAATCCCGTCTCGAAGATGAGCGCTAATTGGTGTCGCAAGACCAGCCATTTAGGCCGACAAAGAGTCCTTGTTAGGCCTTGACGCATCTCGATGGATTAAGAAGTAAACATGCAAGAAGAAAGAAGAATGCATAATTCGCCTCGCCACGTGCACGCCTCGCGGTCCGTTCTTCAAAGATGATATTTCACAAGCAAACTATTTCTCTCACAGAAACAATATCATCTTTGACCTTTCCATAAAGATGAATTAAGAACTCATAAACCCCGGGATATGCTTCACTGCTCAACGCCTTGGCCCCTTGTCGGCGTAACTGACCACTCTTACGACACTAATTAGCTCACAATACCCGCATACCCCGGCGGGGATGAAAGGATTCAGCTGTCTAGTCTACCATAAAGTTTTTATTGTTTTATTGTTTCATGGAGATCAGTCGGGAAACAGACTGGTGTGAATGAGGTTATTAAACAGAATGAATGAATGGTTTATTCTCATGAAGATCACAAAAAAGTGACATAGAGAAACAATACAGACAGACAGACAGATTGTTTATAAAAAATCTCACCTCATATACAGGTAAATAAACATTTTAAGAAATATACAAAATGAGCCATCCTTAAAAGGATTACGAGAGACTATTTACACATAAAAATATACAGAATAAATAAGATATAAATATATATACCATAAAATAAAAATAAAAAAAACAAACAAACAAATACAAATATACAGGTTAGTTTATGGGAGCATACGAAGGCAGAGAACACAGAGACGTTATTAGGTAAGTTGCACTATTGATGTTGTTTTTTTCTGGGGACTTCTATAGTATATTGATGTATGAATACACAGTCACTAGTGACATGTATCTTGATTTGTTCATACATGATGGGCGTGGTCTACTTTTCTGTTGAGCAAGTCCTGTCGCTTCACAACTTAGTCAGATTGATTTATTGTAGTCAAATCGATATAATTTTGTTCCTTTTGAATTTTGAATATGATGCAAAATATATGTTTTGCGTTTCCACACGATGTGAGACAAAAAGTAAAAAGAAAAAGAAATCTCTTTGACCAGATGATATATGATATCGGTTTGAACATACAAACATATGTAGCAATAAAATAAACCATATTTGTAAACAAAACAGACTATGTCATATGTACATGTAAAATGTTACAATTTACATACACAAGTTAAATAACCATCATGATGATTTGTTGTACGCACTGAAATCTATTTTGAATAATAATTATAGATTGCACAAGTTCAAATAGCATTCAAACTGCACATGGCATAATTAACACATTGGCTCAACATTTTAATTCGATTTTTTTAATGCATATATTACATTGTACTTTACCTGTATTTATTATGTTGAGGTGAGACTCAAATAAATTATCTGTCTATCTGCAAAGTTGATGTTGTGCAAACAGTGGAAATAATTATAAACGCAAACGAGGAGCATGGAATAGCGGGTGATTCAATAAGTAACAAACAAGGGCGTGGCTACATAAAGAATATTGGCCAATGGAAGCATTTACACATGTTTGGTCTAACTGCTACGCTTTAGTCGGTAGCGTATGTACATGTGAATCATTAGATAGTGTTATTTCAAGGTCAATCTATTTGATAATGATTACAGTTCTAGAATCTGATTACTTATTTGCGTGAGGATAAAAAACCGTAGTTAATTCTAGATTCTGCTTTTATAGACAATGGGTCAAGAGAGACTGAATTCATTTAATGACGATGTGATTATTACATCAAACTACATCACTGAATCGAATAAACAGGATATTACTGTTAAAGGGACATGCATACCTTGTTGCTAAATTGAACGATGTGTATGTTGTGAAATTATATCATTTCTGTGTAAACTTCAAACAGTTAAGTTTTGTTTATTCTCAAAACGTTGTATCAGCCATTTCAATGGGTATTATCCCATTGTGGGCCACGAGTAGATTACGTAATGAGCAGACCGGCGGGCCACTATTGGTGATTAACCAGGTGACCACTAGATCAGAGAAGGTGTTAATGATGACGGACCATTCATTCCTTTCAAAGCCCATCAATTACTTGCTGTTATGAACCAACATACCTGCGACACTCGTCGGTAATTAGTTAAATATATCTTTCAATGTCAGGAATTTCAAAATCGAGAGATTGAATAAATCGAAGACTATTTTCACCATGTACACAAATCATAATTTCCCAAAGTCAACAAACCACACCAACAAATGTTCAAAGTACTTAGTTCACAAAACCAAAATATTACAAAAGTAACCTTTACAGCATAGTCAGCATGTCAACAAATAAAAGTTATTCTATCGTTCTAATTTTGATATTTAAATTCATTAATGATAAAAACGTAACATATTAGCAAAACGTTTTATATGCATATTTTTTCAAAGTCAATATTTCTCCAAAGTCGAATTCTAATCCAAGTTATGTTTCACCAGATGTTTATACAATAATAAAAAATATAAGGTAATAAATTCACAAAACAAACTTATCACAAAACTGAATTACTCAAGTAATATACATATAAATAATAACATTTAAGATATACAATATTTCATAAATTAACACATCACAAATATCAATAGATCTTCTTTATTCAACCTTTCACCAAATCAATATTTCCAAAGACAATATTTCATAAAACTGACATATTACCAAAGTCATAATTTAACAAAAATAACATATCACCAAAGTCAAGATTTCATTATCAAAGTTCAATTTACATTAAACTAAAATCTATAGATGTTCTTAACTCAATTTTTCACCAAATCAACATTTCATTAAAGTCAATATACGTCACGTATAACTAAAGTCTAAATATCTTCCTAAGTCAACATTTCAACAACAAAAAATTTCACCAAAGTCGACAAAGTCAATAGATATTTATTCAAACATTCACCAAATCATTATTTCACCAAAATCATTATGTCTTTCAACGTTATCATTTTAAAAAATAAACCTAAGTCAACATTTAGAAGATCGACATATCGCTAAAGACAATATTTCATAAAATGAACCCATCACCAAAGTCAACATTTGACAAAAAAAACCATTTCACCAAAGTCAAAATTTCACCTAAGTTACGAATTACCAAAGTCTATGGATGTTTCTATGTCCATATTTCACCAAAGCTGACATAATCAAATTATCACCAAAGTCTAAAGATCTTCCTAAGTCAACATTTCACAAATTCAACTTGGAATCAAATTCAATATTTCACAAAACCAACATCTCACCAAAGTCAATATTTCACAAAACCAACTTATCACCAAAGTCAATATTTCACAAAATTAACAAATCGCCAAAGACAATATTTTATTAAATGAACATATCCCCAAAGTCAACATTTCACATAATTTACTTATCATCAAAGTCAATATTACTATTACTATTTCACCAAATCAACATTTCACCAAAGTCAACATAATCATTTAATCACACTTCTCTACAGATCTTCTTAAGTCAACTTTTCACCAAAAACAATATTTCCCAAAATTAACCTCCCATCAAAGTCAACATTTCACAAAATCGACATGCCACCAAAGATCTTCTTCAGTCAACATGTCATCAAATAAACATTTCACCAAAGTCAACATTTTTCAACAATCAACAAAATCAATATATGTGAAGTCAACATTTTCCAAAACAACATATCACCAAAATCAATATTTCACAAAATGAACATATCACAAAAAGTCAACATTTCACAAAAAGTCAACATTTCACAAAATCATACATGTCACCAAAGTCAACATTTAATAAAATCGTCATACTACCAATTGCATCATTTGATTCCGGGAGGGGGTATTTCCACTATATCCAATTGACAATAACTTCTCTTATAGAAGGGAAGTAACTCCTCACTTGGATGACCAGAGACTCGGTTATCCGTTAAGGTCGACCACGCGTGAGCCACTGGTGGCCAACCCGTCTGACACTGGTTGCTCACTGGTTACACACGCATCGTCTGGCATGGCCAACGCGTGAGTGACTGGTGTGACCACCCGTGGCCAACGCGTGAGGGGTATAGGAACTATTTCACACTACTGTACTGCATACCTGACAAGCTTCGTAATGTATTTTAAAAATTCAATTCTTTTAAGTTTATAGCATGTTTTTTTTATCAGTTTTAAGTGTTACATTTGAAGAATGGACTTGCAGTTAAGGAGTGTAAATAGTTGCAGTGTACACAAAGTAACGAAAGAGGATTTATACCAAACGTCTTTATTCCTATTGCACAGTTTGTCAATCTTTAAGATTTAAATATATATTGAAAATACACACTTCGTCTCTTCATCAGAGATTTAGTCTATCCATTGGACTGTCCGAGTAACTAAATAAGTACTCTTGATGTAAACCCACAGACACGTTGAGATAAATCATAAAACAATTGCTTTGTCTTTGTTCGTCGTAAAGACACTTTTTCTAAAAATACCTCAGCCTTTTGCCAGCTCAACATGGCTTATTGCCAGGGTTAGGTCTGATTGTTCTGTCAAACATGTACAACCTTTTTCGTACAAAGCGGTACTCATAGGTATTCATATATCGCTGTGAAAAATTCTGAGCTATAATAATATGTATGCAGGAGGAATATCAAACTGAATAACATGCAAAAGTAGTTCATTGTAATATATATCAACCATACGGGTAATAATAGTGAGTGAGTTATTGTTTAACTCCGCTTGGGCAATATTGCAGCCATTAGCGGCGACGGGGAATAATAAGAAGTGCCGTATTTTCAATATGAGCACATAAGCACAAATCACGTTTGTCGAGCAGAAATTGTAAAAATGCAAAAGATTCGTTAGTAAAGCACATTATTGACAACGGAAACGTATCACATGACTTTAAGGAAAGTCAAATTTGTAAAAATCATCGCTCACGCTCGGGTTATGCGAAAGTCTAACTCGTTTCCTTATGTGCCATGTGATACTCTTTTCTCATGTGATAATTTATATATATGCAAGATATGTAAATATAGGATTATTATATGATAGAGAATAGTACTCTATGAACAGGACGTTATGGAGTAATTATAGATTCTTAGGCACCCATTTAATTGCAGTAACAACAGACGTACTTGTATATGCAACTAATCTGCATTCAAACGTATTTATATCAAATAAATACATACCAAAGGAAGAGTTTGTGAAAAGGTCATAAATAAAGCAGGAATCCAAACTAAGGCAGAGTGTACATACGTCGCAGGATTAAAGAAAACATAGAGGAGCATATGCAGTCAAAACTAGATAGTAGTAAGAGAAGTATATGGAATTAGAAGATATTTAAGATAATGCGCATGTATATATACATGAGAAAATTTAATGTAGTGACAAAATGAAGACGCATAAGCATTGCTCGTTCGTACAGTGATATGCAATGTAAAGTATTATTTGATTTGATAGTAAAAAACTATTTTGGTAGTTTCGATTTAGTTTATGCATCAAATGTGAACCAAGAGATGTTTCAAGCATGCACGATGTCTGTGTAATGTTAAAAGGTGGGTACGCTTATGCAAGAAGCAAACACATACTGCTGAACATTAGAAGATTGAGAATATATACATGTGACCAGGGGGATTTAAGCAGCTGATATCATGCAAAATATCTGTATTTTTTCATCATACCAACCTCTAAAATGACAATGTAACAAACACTTTTGCGTTGTTTAAAAAAACTAAGTATGAATATACATAACCTTTCAGCAACTTATTGTGGTCTCTCCCTTTGATGGGAATGGTTTATCAAGGTGCCACATACATAGTCAAGGGATGGGAAAGGATCATGATAAGATATAGTTTCCATCAAGGTGCCACATACATAGTCATAGTCAAGGGATGGGAAAGGATCATGATAAGATGGTTTCCATCAAGGTGCCACATACATAGTCATAGTCAAGGGATGGGAAAGGATCATGATAAGATAGTTTCCATCAAGGTGCCACATACATAGTCAAGGGATGGGAAAGGATAATGATAAGATAGTTTCCATCAAGGTGCCACATTTGACCAATGACGGAACACTAAGTACTAATTAATATTCATGAGCTGTGTCTTACTTTTCGCGGGTTATTTGTATTCGTTTCTGAGGGGAATTAAAACAACAATGATAGTATAATCATGTTTATTTTCAATAAGAACATCAATAATCACAACAGAGAACATTTTCATGGACAATTTGGAGCTTTTGGATATGCGACATCGGCGGTTGGTCGCGTGGGAAAATGTGGGCCCACTCGTTCTCGTTACTATATAGGCAGCGGTATGTTGGGCCCACATTTCGGTTTTCTCTAAAAGCTACACTGTACAATGTAAAACGCAGCAACGTTCATATAAATTATTTAGTGAATTTTTCAATCCAATTAGATAATTTTAGAGCTCATCAATCGTAGGTATTTACTTGTAAAGTGATGGATACGAACTAAAATGGCTAACTCCCATTGAGAATTCCAGAGTTGCTTCCCTTTGAGAAATCGATCTTGCCACTGATAATACCGTATCGCCGTTGCATCTTTTAAACCAAACCAAAAATGACACTTTTGTCATAGTGAGAAGATAACTCAAAAGAATCTAAGTACTTTTTGAACTTGAGTGAACATATGACAGTTATGTCGAAGACTAACTGTGAAGATGAAATTCAACTTCGAAGTATAAATTGCAAAGAGTCGATTTCTTCCTATATACATGATTGAAGACGTTTGATTACATTAAAACATCAAGTAAAAGTGTGATATTTATTCTGGCATTTAGTGTTATTTTTTTTATCTATTGTTATCATCCCTTAAACTTGATAAATGGTATTGAAGTCCATTGAAAAAACCCAGACCTCGCTAAATCGAAGAAGCACATGAACATATTAGTAACAGTAAATCAAGGCAGGTAATTCATGATTTGATTACTCACAAGAGGGTAATGAATAGTGACATATTTCAATATAACATGTTACAATAATACATTTTCAAATATATCTTATAGTATAAAAAAAACACTTTGGTTCAAAGCCTTTTCCCTATAACAGATTATCATTGAAATGCTTCACCAGATCGAAATAAATAGAGCCCAATAAACTGAATTTAGGAATCTGTACATGAAGATTTCTATCTGGAGAAGTCAAAATAGCAAAAATGACTCCATATAATTTGAAAAATCCAAAGGGGCTTTCAGGTCATTTCAACTAAATATAGAGATTTTACATTTAAGTGTTACCTCAAGCTATTCATTGTTGAGACAGGAAGACCATTAGATATTCTGTTTCTGTTCCAAGTCTCCATCTGAAAAAAATAAGAATCATATATATTAAGGGGTAAGGAATCATAAACAAACAAGTATTTGTCACAAAGGTGACAAGATCCCCCGCCGTAAATTGATGTTAACAACAAGAAGCGTACATACGGAGCGTAATACTATGTCCCCCGTGAAGACTCAAGGTTAATGGGTTAATGAGATATGGCGCGAACAACATTTTCAAAACTGGTCAAAGTCTCGCCGTGACCTTGAAAATGAAGTCAAGGTCAACGAAAACTTTTCAGGTCTGCGTATTCCCCAGATGAAGACTGGTACCAAGTTTGAAGATTCTAGGTTGAGCGGTTCATTAGATATCGCGCTAACAAGAAGTGGGACGGACGTACGTACGGAGCTGAATACTATATCCCCCGCTTCGCGCTAAAAGTGGGGCGAGGGATAATAAAAGAACATACAAAATCTCTGCAAACCTTTTCAGTCCCATTCTAGGATTACATCCTTAAGACAGATATTTTCAGAAAAAAAAATGTCTTTAATATCTGTATTTAAAAATGTACAAAATCAACAATATTAATTGTGTGACCTACAATTCACCCTTCAAGTTATTTTGCTGATGAACCTTTGCAACTTCATAATAAACTCTCAGATACAAAATCTTAAATAGGAGAATATGATAATAAAGATAACCAGATGATTATAATGTACCTCTACAGAGTCGAATTTAAGTGTGTCTAACAGGCATATATCTTGTAAAAAAGTATGCACATTTTCATTCTTCAGGAAAAGATACTTTTGATTTTGTGTCTTTTCAAATGTACATGGAGTGCATAACTCGAAATTTCAAATTGTTTTATGAACAGAACTTTTGTCATTTCACTTTAAAATTGATAAAGTATTGAATTTATGTAAGAAAAAAATGTTGTTGATATAATACAATTTATTTGACATAAATTCGTTGACGCGTCATTGCACTAGAACGTTTTATAACAAGCGAAAGTGTCCAATTTCTCTCTGCTATCTCGCCTAGTTAAGGAGATTCCAGATCGATGATTTTTTCAAATGCATGTTTCTCGCAAACATGAAAAGATAATGTTTCCAAATTTTGCATAGACGTAAGTTGACTACTGAAGAAATGATATTACTATGTTTTAGTCCTATTAATTTGCAGTGGATTGAGTTATTTTGAGATTTGTATGGTATCGTTTCTTTTGGACATGAGTTTATAATAAGTAAGTCAATAATACACACCTAACTTACGATAACATTCATGGCTTGAAGTGAGATGTTAGCCTCTTTTAGTTCCATGACATCCAGTCCCAATGTGTGACAAGATTGCAGCAGTTGTGTTGAATGAACACAAGGAATTTAAACAGCAGGATGACTGGAGCTTTGCAGCTTCACTGAAGAGGAAAGAGAGAATCTGATAATAATGTGGAGGAAACAAAAACTTTTTCTGCATTGACATCAGCATTGACATTATTGTTTTTTTTTTTATTTCTTAACATTATCTTGTGAACAATTAGTTTAAAGTAATTCATAACATCATTTGCTTCTATCGTCAATTTGAAAACATGTTTCAATATATATACAATTTATTTCAGTGTAATATTCTTCATCAAAAAATTATTTTTATTTTATTTTTTAAAAACATACCTTGAACATTGAGCATATAGGCTTGGTTGTTTGGAATATTTAAGCTTAATTGAAGAAAATCAGAAAGGTTCAATAGTCCATCCAACAGAATTCATTCAACCAATTAATATTTGCTTTGCTGCAGACATCGCAGGTTGCAAAAAAAATAATAATACGTCTTCTTCTAGCATCTTTGTCTTACGTCTTCTAATATCAAACATATTTAAAAAAGTCGTTCATATTTGGTTTGAAATGTACTATTCAAACTAAAATATGCTTACCGTCTGATCTCAAATTGTATGGAACCAAAGCATTGGTCGTCGATAGTCTTCGCCTTCGGTAAACACTTGGAGTTGGATCGTTCATATTGTTTTGGTTCCCGTTGTCGACAGAACAATAACTGGGTCACTTCATCTAACAGTAACTGCTGCCTCTTTCTAAAGAACATTTCTTCTTTTCTCAAGCTAGACAAAATTGTCCGTAAGTTAATACATTGTGAAGAACATCCACAGTCAGGTGACTTGATAAATTTTGGAAAACTTTGGAATCGTGTCTGGGTTACCATATTTCATAATGTGGCGCCTTTTCTTGGGCATGCGCAGAAAACACTTCCGATTATGTGCATCGCTGGAATATATATATATCTCCAAGCGTCTGAAGTGTTCCAAAAGATGCGATTGTGTCGTTTTAATTATTCCGAATATTGCATCATTAAATGTTTTTGGTTAAACTATTTTTGTCTACATAAGCTTTAATCACAAAAAGAATGAAGATTAAACATATATGCGTTAAAATGCATTATTTAAAAATAATTGTTTCTAAGGAAGTAGTTTAATTCAATTTTAAATATTTTTAAAAATGACAACAGAAATAACAACTACAGATTATAGGAATTTTGAATCAAAGAAATACTGCCCGTGAAAAACGCAGTTATTTCTACACTTGTTTTCAGAAACGTAGCTAGCATAAATGAAAGATGAACTACGGGGAAAGAAAAATATGTGCAACTTAATCGAGATTAATTGTCAACAAATATTTAAATGACCATTTCAACAACCACAATACAAGCAAAGCTGCAACCTATTATAACATTTTATCAGGAATATAATATACTGACATGAACATGCGTTGCCATTATTACTCGGAAGGTTTGACTTGTGTATTCTTTTAGAAGTACAAGTAGAATTACATTTTCGCTTGGAAGATAATGTATACATATGTATAAAAAATACAAATATTTATAAGGAATAATTGCTCATTTGATTTTTGAATTCATTAAATTTGTGGCCAAAACGAACTCGTGTTTTCATATCTCTGCAATCTAGTGCCCGAATCATTTTGTGGAGGTATAAACTCGTCTCCATCTCTTGAATGGATGTATTACAAGTATTTATTAGATTTCTGTATTCCGTACATACTTGTTACCTGAAGTGACAGACGGGAATGGTGCTGTTCTGTGCAATGAAACGCGAATACATGCGCGATGTTAGCTACACGAAAATATACCTAATGTGCTATAACTATTTTGTACGTGTTGAATACATTTCTAATGTAAATTAACTAGAAAGGCCTAAATATCTACATCATGAATTGTTTATCAAATGTGTTTTCTAAAAATATAGACTCTCAAAATTGTAACAATGAATTAACCATAAAATGAAATGTTGTTACAAGAAATTTATTGTCCTATTTTGGGTATGAATTCCCGCAATGGGGAAGATTTTGTTAACGAAACCAAATATATATATATGGTTACTTACAAGAGTAATACGTTAATTATCTATGCAAATGTTATTGGAACAATTTATACTCATATATATAGCTCAAAAAGGCCAATATATTTATATATTTCGAAGGTAAAGAAGTTATTATTCAGTATGGGTTTCGGACTCTCAACCAAGGTGTCGATAATGTCAAAAGGTTTCGTAATTTGTTTAAGCAACGATACATAGATGTCGAGAAACAATCATGGATTGGAAATATTTTGCAGTATTTTAAATTAAAGTTTTATGTACAAATTAAGGAACTCCATGTATATGAAAAATACCTATCATCAGTAAATGTCACTGCTTATCGTATTGCTCTATGTAAGTTTCGGTGTTCAAACCACAGTTTAATGCTTGAAGTTGGAAGGAGATTGAATATTAAACCAGAAGTTCGACTATGTCCTTTGTGTATAGTACCCGTGCAAGAAACAGAATTTCATTTTCTATTACAGCTTCCCTTTCATTCAGACCTAAGGAATAGCATTCTTCCATATTATTACTGTACATTGCCATCTCAACAGAATTCTATTTTGCTTTGTAAAAGTGATAATGAATTTATTATAAACAGCCTTGCAAAATATATTTCCCTAGGACTTAAAAAACATGCAAAGTTTCTCAACATAAGTTAATTTTTATCAAACGTCTGTACATCACATCAAATGGTGCTTTATTATATTGTTATATATATATATATATTATGTATATGACTTGTAATACGGGCCGGTGGCCTTATTTACTCCTGAATAAACAATTATCACTATATCAGAATCGTGAACAAATAAAACTGCGTGAGAACCATTACTGTTCCAATATTGAAACTCCGCGTGTTTGACAATGTTACGTCTTTTACGGTTTACTTATTTCATCTATATAAAAATATATAATAATAGTTCGAAGTCATTGAAAGAAAAACATTAGATAGTTCCTTCCTATATATACTAAAAATGCGTTTCATGCACCTTTAATAGGAGTTTAACATACATTCCGAATACACGTGCATTTTTCTTAAGACATGTAAGTTTTATCAAGAAGAGCCTTGGTCACATCTGATATAAAAATATTTCCCATAATTTATCTCGGAATACAATATCGACAATTATCCAAATTTTCCTCATCTTCAGTCTTTAGAACATACCTAGTGGACAAACATTTTAAGTTCTTTTAATATGTTAATGTCTCCACATATTTCAGACTAAAAGGGTCTGTTTTCATGAAAGAATATTTCAAATTTAAGAAAATACCTCCACTCATGTATTCATTTAATCTGGTTCACTTTTTTCAACTTTGAAATAATTATTCACTATGCTATAGGCCTACATATCGATATTATCGGACTATCAAGAAACCGTAACCAATATATGAGACCATTGATCTATAATATGAGTAAAATCATCTATTTACGATCTCTTTTATCAATGGTCAAAATAAGTTAAGAAGAGAGATGATCAACTCCCGAAATTTGTCATCAATTCGGGTGAATTTTCACTTCGTATATTATTTTTATATTATATAATGTAGGTTACAACATCGTCATTAATAGGCACAGGAATGTGGTATGTAGGCCTACATGTAGGCAAACCTTCTACAAATTCAGTCTCCTTTAAATTTGTAAATTAAGATTAACAAGCATCTTGAAGAAATTGATTTTTAATATGAATATGTACTTCAAGTGCATGTGTTAATAAATTAGTGGCGTTTGCGTACACAAGATAAGCAATATGTCAATAATAAGATAGAACATTTGTTATATTCTTCACGATGATATGTATCTATTATTTTATCCTTCACTAAAGTTTTTATAATAGGCTACTACTAAGGACTTACTTATTTACAACTAATGTTATTTTTGCAATACTCATTATTGACCCTATTCCCTCTTGTGTGATTTAGCGTTTGCATCGTTTTAATTGTTGCTTCCTACATTCCACATTTTAAAGAAATGAGCGTAGGCCTATATATATATGTGTGTGTGTATTTTATAAGGATATAGAAGTTGTCCAGGAAACCTTGCTATTCTTCTTTGAACGAACTTTTTAGGAATTTTTGCATTAGAATTATTTTATTTTTGGACAAAATGACTGCCATATCCTACACTAGATCTACCTATTTTTCAAAATAAGTGTATATGTAGGCGGTGATCAGTTAAGGCTCTTGTCTAACTGTAATATAACGAAATTGTGGGACGAAGACCATGATTTAAGACTTTCTTTCAATATATTGAGTCCTGAAGGCGAGTACGTTTTGCCTACGGATTCATCTATGTCCAAAGCCCCTCACACTGAATTGCGACACCGTTCCTGAGAAGTCCATACTTTACAGGCGCTGCTGTAGAATTTAAGACAATGGCCGCACTTCCGATACATAAAATTAAGCGCGTGATTCACTGAGTAAAACCAACTTTAGTTTAGGGAAAACCAACAAGTAAGCGATAATTTCTAGCATATAACTCAGTTCTTGTGAAAAGATCAATCCTAAAAACATGTATTTTAATGTCTTATTTTGCAATAATTTTTAAGTTCGCACTCAGTATACGAATTCACCGAATTCTGAATGGACCTAAACTCCCTACACCGCAATGCGAAATCCCCATCATGCAGCAGAACGCATCGGCCCTGCAGTGGAGTTTCATTTCATAAACTTCCGGTTTTGATATTTTGCGCGAAATGCAAGTAACTACACTTGGATTAGCTAGATTCGACGATCTTTCACAACACAAGATGAATGGCCATACTACTATACTAGTTCTTAGATAATGTTATTACGATCAGGTATTAAAATCACCTTTTCAGGCCCTTTTTTACTCTTTTGTGTCAAAAGTCTTGCCGTATCGTGTATTTTGTATGCAACAAAAGGCAAAATACATCGTGCTTTGAGTTTGTGATGATTTCTTTATTATGAGATCGCTTTCTAGGATTTCCATATATCCTCAGGACAGTGAGCAGATGATTTTGACATTCCATTAAAATAAATTAACGTGTACGTGCATGAAGAGCCGTTAATTCTATTTAGAAATTGAAACCAGTTTAGTAAAAAGTTGTCAACTAAAACTTTTTGGTGTTTTTAAAAATATTTTATTCTCTTACAATTTGTTTTTTATTTCAAGTAGTATTTAAATGTATAGAAAATGTTGTTTTCCTCTCTCTTCACATTAACGCTAGGAACATGATGATGGCATAACATAACCATTTACTAATGAAAAAGACCTAGATCATTGTCTAATATTCGTTATTAAAAGTCAAACAAAATTAGCTGCATGTATGCATACACCATTATTCACACAATCAGTATATCAAAATATATGCTAGAACTGATCATCTCTTCTGATGACTCTTGTTTAGTTTAGACTAAGTTGTGCATTGAAGTTATTTTAGATTTCCTACCTGTATTGGGGGCCAAAAGATATAAATGTTGATTTAATTATTTTCTCTTGAGAATTTTGTATATTTAAGTCTTTGTTATATCTATAATTTTCAATATAACTCTGTGTTAGTCATTAGTTTTACTTTGACAATTGGCAGGATGATCTTTATCAATAATTGTAAAGAGAAACAGTTTACTGTGAGTTTGTTTTTCATGTTGCCTAATCAAATTTAAGCATATGGACCAATACCACTCACTTCTGTGTTAATAGAAAAATCTCCATTTATTGGATTTCTCTTAAAATTATTATAAGTCCAAATTGCCGCATAAATTCTCAGTTTAAGGTTGAGAACATCAAGAAAATTTCTAAGTGCAAAAAAGCTGCACAAATTCCGCAAGGCCTATTGAAAATGCCGCACGAGAAAAAGTTTAAGTCAGAAAAGCCGCATTATTTCCGCAAAGAGATGGAAAAGCCGCACAAGAAATTTTCTAAGTCGAAAAGCCGCAAAGAAGCCACAAAAATGCCGCAAAGATTTTGCGGCAAAAGTGCGGCTTTCAGAAAAACCGGACAATGTGGCTCGAGTGGCGCGCGATAATTCGCCAAACGGAATTTTGAAACCTTGTCATAAGCAGACAGGAAGATATATTCGATTCGATAGTGTTTATTAGGTATTGTAACTAATAGGTAGATTAATTGGATGCATAATTTCGAATACTAAATGTACTTGAGATGTTTTCTTGATTTTTCCATAAAATCAAGCATTTTGGAGATATTATGCATAAATGGATATATTTGCAAGTCAAGTGATGGGATATGAACTTCAATCAGATATTAGATATTTTGTAGCTTATCGAAACCACATAAAATTTTAGGAAAGATACTCTGTGTCACTTTAAAGATACCCTATGAGGGTTTGATATGTGCTTACTAGACCTTACCATTAAGGCTACTTAAAATATACTCCAGTGCCAGGTTTAAAAACTATAAAACTTGATTCCTCACATTACAAAGTATCGCAATGCTATACATATCTATATATATATATAGGGGAAAATTAAAATACAGACATGAGGATACAAAATGTTCATAAACTGGCATTGATCTTCGATAGCTCAAGTGATAAAGGCCTTGCTTGACAACAAGAAAGTCCTGGTTTCTTGTTTGAAAATAATCAAATTCAATTATTTCTGCATATGTTATCACTGCATAACAGACCAAGGTTGTTATGAAATAACCAATCTATACTGTACTTCACCCAATACTTTCATTTGAGTATATGTACTAAATATGTGATACAACTATCACTTGGTTCATTCACGGTGAGAAGGGTTTACACCACGGTGGAAAAGGTTCTCACCACGGTGAGAAGGGTTTCGACCACGGTGTAAAGGGTTTACGCCACGGTGAGAAGGGTTTACACCGCGGTGAGAATGGTTTGCACCTCGGTGAGAAGAGTTCTCACCGCAGTGTAAAGGGTTTCCACCGCGGTGAGAAGGGTTTGCTCCGCGGTGAGAATGGTTTGCACCTCGGTGAGAAGAGTTCTCACCGCAGTGTAAAGGGTTTCCACCGCGGTGAGAAGGGTTATCTCCGCGGTGAGAAGGGTTTGCACCTCGGTGAGAAGGGTTCTCACCGCGGTGTAAAGGGTTTACACCGGGGTGAGAAGGGTTTGCACCGCGGTGAAAAGGGTTTCCACCGCGGTGAGAAAGGTTTCCACCGCGGTAAGAAGGGTTTCCACCTCATGGAGTTTTTGTCCGTTTTGGTTTGTGACTCTTTAATTTCCCAATGTCATGAGTTAAAAACTTCAAAAGATCTTTTAAAAGTTTATTGCAATGTCCCTTTGGGCAGAGGGTTTTTTAAAGATTTCATATTGCAGTTATTGATGTTTTAGTTTGAGTTTCTGGAGTTTCATTTTGAGTTTTTCGTATTTCATTTGGGGTTTTTCGTGTTTCATTTCATTTTCGACTTCTTCTCCAGAAGCATTTAAGGCCTAGAAAGTTTGTGTAGTTGTGTAGTACTCCTTGACTAATGGGGTTTATAATGTATAGCATTTGTAGCCCTGTGGCCCCTAATCAGGGCAACAGGGGCCGCGCCCTTAAAACCTATTTTCATCTTGTCCAGAAATATAAGTTCCAGAAAGCCGAAACTTTGTGTACAGTATCCGTGACTAGTGGTGATTATAATCTGTAGCTTGTGTGGCCCTCTGACCCCTAATAAAGGCCACGATGGGATTATGGCATCCGTTCATCCCTAAACTTTTCACATTTTCGACTTCTCCAGGACCTATGACTTTAGAGAGCTTAAGTTTGATGTGCAGACTCCATGGCAAATGGGGATTCAAATTGACCTCATTATCCTAAATGGGGTCATAGGAGTCACGCCTTTAAAACCAGTTTTCATCTTCTTCTCCAGAAGCGTAAGGCCTGAAAGCTAAAACCTTGTGTATATACTCCTTAACTAGTGAGTAACATAATTTAACGCTGTGGTGACCCTGTGACCCCTAATAAGGGACACAGGGGCCACACCCTTAAAACATATTTTTATCCTTTTCTCCAGAAGCCTAAGGCCTAGAACGCTAAAACTTTGTGTACATACTCCTTGACTAGTGAGTAATATAATTTAACGCTGTGGTGACCCTGTGACCCCTAATAAAGGACACAGGGGCCACACCCTTAAAACATATTGCTATCCTTTTCTCCAGAAGCCTAAGGCCTAGAACGCTGAAACCTTATGTACATACTCCTTGACTAGTGAGGAATAATAAGGGCAGCATTCCCAAAACCTTTTTTCTAATCTTTTTGCTCTAAAAGCATGATGAGCTACAGAGCCAATGGCTTTATTATTGACAAGTTTGTATTATTATTTTTTTTAATAATTGTACGTTTATGGTTAAATGTATTATTTTGATAGTGTCAAACAAATCATAAAGATGCACATAAAGTTCACTGGCTGCCATTTTTGTGATTCATTTTGTGTTAGAAAACAGTATCGTATGGCTGAATTTTACACTATATATTTGATCTATTACCGCTTCATTTAGTTTAAACGTGATTTCAATGGGAACAATGTTTTTCATTGTCCTGGAATCACCTTTTATTCCATCTTAAAACGTGCTACTTCCCCTTTAAAGCCAATTTAAGCCTATCAGGCTAAATTTGCAATAACTGGAACAGTAACTTCTGTATGTAATACACATGTGCAGTTTTTAAAAAAGTCATGGTTTAAATTTTCATTTGATATATGAATTACTGTGTTTATATAATTTTTATATTTTTTAAATATATCAAAATTTTGTAAGTTTTTTTATATTGCTAAGATGAATATATCCCTTAGAAGAAATATTGGTGTGATTAATTAATTTGTTGATGTGTTGAGAACCAACCCAGAGTAAAAATTTAGAAATTATCAAATGAATTGCAAAGGAATTATGATTAATTCAAATCATTTGACTCCTCACATTTCCATTGTATGTGACAAACACTCTCATCAGCAATCTTACAAAATATTTTTTCATTTTGAGTAATTTTCTTTTAGTATAGACGATACTATAAAGAAATCTACATAAAAAATCTAGTATCTAGTGTCTTTTTTTGCCTTCATATATTTTTTAAATCTAGTTTTCAAAATAAATAAACTGATTTCCAAAAGAAACTTTGCAATTTTAAAACCCCAATAGTGAATAAAACACCTTAAAAGCAGTAAACGGTATAGCAAAAACATAGCAAATCCCCTCTGAAAATTGACAAAATTGATAAATACATAAATCCACAATTATAAATCTTTCTAAAAGAACTTAAAGAAATCTATTGGAAAACTACCAATCCCTATGCTTTTTTTATCTTCATTTTATTAACATTTCTGCTGATTTCTTCCATACTGATTTCTTTTTCAAGACTTATCTAACTGATTGGTGTAGATTCGGGGTTTCAGTATTTTTAAAACAATCTTTTACCATATTTCATGCCAATTTTACCGTATGTGACTCTTCAGTGAGTATCTGTCTTCTGATGAGCTGTCATCATTGTGAACAAGTTCATCTCTCCTACTCTCCTCGTTAAGACCTGGCCATCACAGCATAGAATACCTGTGATCCGGAGCAGCAACACCTTTCGTGATCACGAGTTACACTCCATAGCAGCTCTTACAACAATAGCCAATGTAACCGCCCTTTACATTCTGAACAAATTCAAAATACTGTCAGACGATCTTTCTGAAAACAACCGAGTGAAATCTCATCAAACTTCAGTCTGCCTGGTTTTCTATGAGCATAGAAAATAAACATTAATGCATCACTCAAGTAAAGTGTTTCTCTCCCTTTAAAAACGCATACAAAAGTATTTTTTCAAACCGAATTGTTTTTCACTATCTACCTCCGTGCATTGGGTTGAAATGCTAGCACAGAAATTATGGCCAATGATGTCAAGGGGGAAACGGAAAAGTTTAGGAACTTTTTCGTTTCACTTGTGACGTTGTGAAAATAGAACAAGTCATGAACTAGTTGTTATTATCTCGAGTGGTACAGGGAATGGGTGTGAATGAGTCGTATAGAGTCTTTGCTATGGTCGTGGAAGTGGATTAGTGTCATAATGAGCCGGATCTGAAATAGGATGATTTGTCTGATGTATGTTCAGGGATTGCTTTGATTGCATCCTTAATGTTGTTTGTAAGTCATGTAAAATGTATGTATGAGAAAACACGTCACAGTGGAAAATCATACCTAATCTATGTTTGCTTTAGGACGGTATTCCTATCTTCAACAGTATTAATTCAGATTGTTTTAATTTACAGTACACAACTACACACAGAAAGAAGAAAAAGGAAAAGGTTAATATTTCTGTTTAAATATTTATACAGCTGCATCTTTAATGTTGTTTTCAACATACATGAACATGGATCTTAAATGCACTGTAATGTGTTGTTTGAAATTGCCTTTATCTAAGTTCTGATTATTCAGTATTATTGCATTGTACTTTGAATATACTGTCTAAGGGGGTTGAAAATTTGAAAAAGGTTGCCAGGTGAACGTGGGCACCTTAAATATTTCAAAATGTTTTTCGTTTGGTGATTGTGTTGAAGTTTGTCTATCGAATTTACCTTTTAGTTACTCTAATCTGTTTTTCCAAATACATCTCCAACTCTGATGATAACCACATGAAAAACAGTAGATGGAGTTAACTGAACAATCTAAAAAAATGTAGCTGCATATAAGTTGTCATTAATCTAAAATTATCAACCAGCAAATGTTATATGTATCAATACCCGTTCTTCTATCTTTTGCAGATGTCTTGGAAGAAAGAATAAGTAAGTTCAATGCACTTTTATATATCTTGGTAAAAACTCAGATGTAAGATGTAAGACATTCATATTTTGTTTGTTATTAAATGTTTAAAAAGAAATTTATCTTTTTTCTTGACATTTTAATAAAAAAAATACATTTAATTTCAGAAAGTTTTAAAGATCTGATTAAGAACCACAAACCATACTTCGACTTTCAAACTAAAAAAAGTGTAGACCAAGTGAAGAAGAACCTTATAAATAACCGATGGGTAATCATCACCGGGTTTCCAAAAGAAGGAAAGACTACTCTTGCAGCTAATGCTGCCGACTGGTTTGTAAGGCGAAAACTGTATGATGGTGTCTTCTATCAAGATCCACAAAGTGTTAGTTTACCCAAAAGACAAGGAAAAAACCCTACAAAATCAATCACCATCATTGATAACATGCTTGAAGAAAATGACGAAAGTTGGGATACTCTAGATTTCATTCAATTTGATTTATCATCAGAGAACACTTCCAATATATATGTCATAGTCTGTCAACTTTACAATTTGAAAAGAGCAAGACGACAAATGAAGACTGATCTGCTTGATGAAAGGCATGTTGTTAATGTATCTGAAGTAAACTCTCAGTGTACAGGATCTGAGCTTGAGCCCGTTCTTGAAAGTGTTTCTGATCTGTCTTTGCAGACAAAAAAGGAAATCACTACTGCAGAATATCTTCTTGGGCTCCCTGGCATATGTTTTCATTACAACAACAAGAAGCACTTTCCAAAAGATAAATTCTTTGTGTATCCACACAGTTTTTATAAGGACTTGCTGACACTGATATGTAAATCTGATCGAAAAAAAAGGGCAGCTTTCATAATGCTTCTTGTTTGTGGTGGGGAGATTGATCTCAGGAACATCAAGGATGAAAAGTATAAGAACATGATGCAACTTATTTGCAAATATTTTGTTGATGGATCACTATCCTGGGATGACATTGAAAGAGAAATTGATCACCTCAGTGGATCATTTTTCAACAAATCAGAACCACACATCATTAGATTCCGGTATCAAGTCATGTATGACGCTTGTGTTGTTGCTGTTGATAGACTTTATCCTGGAGATCTGTGGAAGGAATGTCGACTTTGGCGTATCAACACGGATACGATGAACATTTCAAGTAATGGCAGCATTGTTCTTACCAAATCTAACAGCACAGTCATAGTAGAGGACTTAATGCAGTCACTTCTGCACAATCATTTCAGGGAAGTTTTAACAAATGACATGCTACGTGACAAAGAAATTATGGATCAGCTACATGAAAAGATGAAACTTCATTTTAAATCCCTATTGCAAAGTTCTGATAGTGAACATGGAGGCAACTTTTTATATTGGTGCCTGAAATCTAAAAATGACTTGCTGCTAGGGAGAGTAAAACCACAAATTGATCCAAAAGACAAATTGATTATCACTTCAGCAATCAGATCATGCATTGAAACAAGATCTGATGACCTGCTACGGTTGTTAATGACAAGGGTCATACCAGCATACAGCCATGATGAGTATGTCAACTTCAGAGACTGTAAGGGCAATACACCTTTGATGATTGCTTCTGAGGATGGTTCAGTCTGCATAGCAAAAGTGCTTCTTGAATTCGGTGCTGACCCTTGTGCTGTGGACAACAACGAACAAAGTTGTGTTCATGTTGTTGCAATTTATGATCATCTAGAACTTTACATGTTTTTTGAGGACACGATTCCTATTACACAATTCAACCAAGTGGATATTGATGGTTGCAGTCCTACGCATCTAGTAGACAAAAAGAAGGGTAAAATACTGACATACCTTCGCAATAAACCTGATGGTCTAAAAGATATTTCTGTTCATGATGCAGACAAATTTAAAAGAAATCTACCCCTGAGTCCATCTGAGTTAATTTATAGTAGATATTTTGATATCAACAGGGGTCAAGGTGCAGATTTCACAGAAATTGATCATCAAAATCAAAATTATTTCTTTAAAGCCTGTTTTGAGGACAATGCAGAGCTTGTCAATTATCTTGTGCATGATAAACGGTTTGACATTCATACCAGAGACAAACTTGGCAGAACTCCACTGATGAATGCAGCTGAGTTTGGTTGCAGAAATGTTTTTGATCTTCTCCTAGGTGAAGGTGCGGATATTTCAGTACATGATCACGACAACAGAAATGTTTTACATCGAGCCTGTCTCAAGGACAATGCTGAGTTTGTTCAATATCTGGTCTGTGAAAAGAGATTTGATGTTCATACCAGAGACAACAACGGGAAAACTCCACTGATGATTGCAGCTGAGTTTGGTTGCATAAATGTTTTTGATCTTCTCCTAGGTCAAGGTGCGGATATTTCAGTACTTGATCACGACAACAGAAATGTTTTACATCGAGCCTGTCTCAAGGACAATGCTGAGTTTGTTCAATATCTGGTCTGTGAAAAGAGATTTGATGTTCATACCAGAGACAAATATGGGAGAACTCCGTTGATGTATGCAGCTGAGTTTGGTTGCATAAATGTTTTTGATCTTCTCCTAGGTCAAGGTGCGGATATTTCAGTACTTGATCACGACAACAGAAATGTTTTACATCTAGCTTGTTTTGATGAAAATGCTGAGTTTGTTCAATATCTTGTCTGTGAAAAGAGATTTGATGTTCATACCAGAGACAACAACGGGAAAACTCCACTGATGATTGCAGCTGAGTTTGGTTGCATAAATGTTTTTGATCTTCTCCTAGGTCAAGGTGCGGATATTTCAGTACTTGATCACGAAAACAACAATGTTTTACATCGAGCCTGTTATAAGGACAACGCTGAGTTTGTTCAATATCTTGTCTGTGAGAAGAGATTTGATGTTCATACAAGAGACAAATATGGGAGAACTCCACTGATGTATGCAGCTCAGTTTGGTTGCAGAAATGTTTTTGATCTTCTCCTAGGTGAAGGTGCGGATATTTCAGTACTTGATCACGACAACAGAAATGTTTTACATCGAGCCTGTCTCAAGGACAATGCTGAGTTTGTTCAATATCTGGTCTGTGAAAAGGGATTTGATGTTCATACAAGAAACAACAACGGGAATACTCCACTGATGATTGCAGCTCAGTTTGGTTGCAGAAATGTTTTTGATCTTCTCGTGGGTAAAGGTGCGGATATTTCAGTACTTGATCATGACAACAACAATGTTTTACATCGAGCCTGTTATAAGGACAATGCTGAGTTTGTTCAATATCTTGTCTGTGAGAAGAGATTTGATGTTCATACAAGAGACAAATATGGGAGAACTCCACTGATGTATGCAGCTGAGTTTGGTTGCAGAAATGTTTTTGATCTTCTCCTAGGTCAAGGTGCGGATATTTCAGTACTTGATCACAACAACAGTAATGTTTTACATCGAGCCTGTTGTAAGGACAATGCTGAGTTTGTTCAATATCTTGTCTGTGAAAAGAGATTTGATGTTCATACTAGAGACAAAAATGGGAGAACCCCCCTGATGAATGCAGCTGAGTTTGGTTGCAGAAGTGTTTTTGATCTTCTCCTAGGTCAAGGTGCGGATATTTCAGTACTTGATCACGACAACAACAATGTTTTACATCGAGCCTGTTATAAGGACAACGCTGAGTTTGTTCAATATCTTGTCTGTGAGAAGAGATTTGATGTTCATACAAGAGACAAATATGGGAGAACTCCACTGATGTATGCAGCTCAGTTTGGTTGCAGAAATGTTTTTGATCTTCTCCTAGGTGAAGGTGCGGATATTTCAGTACTTGATCACGACAACAGAAATGTTTTACATCGAGCCTGTTGTAAGGACAATGCTGAGTTTGTTCAATATCTTGTCTGTGAAAAGAGATTTGATGTTCATACCAGAGACAACAACGGGAAAACTCCACTGATGATTGCAGCTGAGTTTGGTTGCAGAAATGTTTTTGATCTTCTCCTAGGTCAAGGTGCGGATATTTCAGTACTTGATCACAACAACAGTAATGTTTTACATCGAGCCTGTTGTAAGGACAATGCTGAGTTTGTTCAATATCTTGTCTGTGAAAAGAGATTTGATGTTCATACTAGAGACAAAAATGGGAGAACCCCCCTGATGAATGCAGCTGAGTTTGGTTGCAGAAGTGTTTTTGATCTTCTCCTAGGTCAAGGTGCGGATATTTCAGTACTTGATCACGACAACAACAATGTTTTACATCGAGCCTGTTATAAGGACAACGCTGAGTTTGTTCAATATCTTGTCTGTGAGAAGAGATTTGATGTTCATACAAGAGACAAATATGGGAGAACTCCACTGATGTATGCAGCTCAGTTTGGTTGCAGAAATGTTTTTGATCTTCTCCTAGGTCAAGGTGCGGATATTTCAGTACTTGATCACAACAACAGTAATGTTTTACATCGAGCCTGTTGTAAGGACAATGCTGAGTTTGTTCAATATCTTGTCTGTGAAAAGAGATTTGATGTTCATACTAGAGACAAAAATGGGAGAACCCCCCTGATGTATGCAGCTCAGTTTGGTTGCAGAAATGTTTTTGATCTTCTCCTAGGTGAAGGTGCGGATATTTCAGTACTTGATCACGACAACAGAAATGTTTTACATCGAGCCTGTCTCAAGGACAATGCTGAGTTTGTTCAATATCTGGTCTGTGAAAAGGGATTTGATGTTCATACAAGAAACAACAACGGGAATACTCCACTGATGATTGCAGCTCAGTTTGGTTGCAGAAATGTTTTTGATCTTCTCGTGGGTAAAGGTGCGGATATTTCAGTACTTGATCATGACAACAACAATGTTTTACATCGAGCCTGTTATAAGGACAATGCTGAGTTTGTTCAATATCTTGTCTGTGAGAAGAGATTTGATGTTCATACAAGAGACAAATAGGGGAGAACTCCACTGATGTATGCAGCTGAGTTTGGTTGCAGAAATGTTTTTGATCTTCTCCTAGGTCAAGGTGCGGATATTTCAGTACTTGATCACAACAACAGTAATGTTTTACATCGAGCCTGTTGTAAGGACAATGCTGAGTTTGTTCAATATCTTGTCTGTGAAAAGAGATTTGATGTTCATACTAGAGACAAAAATGGGAGAACCCCCCTGATGAATGCAGCTGAGTTTGGTTGCAGAAGTGTTTTTGATCTTCTCCTAGGTCAAGGTGCGGATATTTCAGTACTTGATCACGACAACAACAATGTTTTACATCGAGCCTGTTATAAGGACAACGCTGAGTTTGTTCAATATCTTGTCTGTGAGAAGAGATTTGATGTCCATACCAGAAACAAAAATGGGGCAACTCCACTGATGTTTGCAGCTCAGTTTGGTTGCAGAAGTGTTTTTGATCTTCTCCTAGGTGAAGGTGCGGATATTTCAGTACTTGATCACGACAACAGAAATGTTTTACATCGAGCCTGTTTACAGGACAATGCTGAGTTTGTTCAATATCTTGTCTGTGAAAAGAGATTTGATGTTCATACTAGAGACAAATTAGGAAACACTCCACTGCTGTATGCAGCTGCGTTTGGTTGCAGAAGTGTGTTTGATCTTCTCCTAGGTAAAGGAGCGGATATTTCAGCACTTGATCACGACAACAGTAATGTTTTACATCTAGCCTGTTGTAATGAGAATGCTGAGTTTGTTCAATATCTTGTCTGTGAAAAGAGATTTGATGTCCATACCAGAGACAAAAATGGGGCAACTCCACTGATGTTTGCAGCTAAGTTTGGTTGCAGAAATGTTTTAGCTTTTCTGAAAAGTCAAGAGGAGGAGGCATTAATGTTTGAATAGGATAAGAAGATAACTTCAGTCCTTTTTCAAAAATTGCTGTTCTTAAACATATACTGAAATGTATTCTAGTTGAAGAGTATAAGAATTTCACCTGTCTGTGTAATAATCTGCTTATCTATTCACATGTCCACAGTAGTTATGACAACTTGATTGTTTAGTTGTGAAGGTAAAATAAGCGGTCGTTGGTACATAATCATTGTTTTAATTGTGATGGAGTTATCCATAGAATATGGATTTATGCTGGAATGGGATATCGTGAGTTTCAATTGTCTGTCTACCAATCTGCATATCTATGCATATGTCAACAGTAGTTAGGAAAACTTGATTTTGTAAATTTGACATGTCACTAAGATGCCTTTGATACATGGCAACTGCATAGATTGTGATTGAGTAATACAGATACACAATGTTGATATGATTTTTTGATATTTTTCTAGATACGCACTAGAAATGTCCTAGAACGTATCTAGAAAATGTCTAGTGCGGTTCTAGTGCGTTTTTAGTAATTTCTAAAAAATTCGAGTTTTTATCTTTTTGTAATAATCAAATAGTTTTACTTAATTTGAAATCCCCGTCTTTACTTTCCCTATTGTAAAATTTTCAACATGATTCAATTAATAGAAAGGGAGATAATTGATATTTAATAATAGATCTTCCTCGTTTTAGCGCGGCTCTCCTCACTGAACAGGGGCGATCTAAATATAACACACACACTGCTTTATGGATCCCTCACTGATCGACGCTAATTAGATGTCTCGTCAGCATGAAGCTGCGGGACATGCTGTTTCTTTTCGTTGTAGCATTTTTTAAATAAAGAACAGTAAGATAGAAGTAATATGAACAGTGATGATTAATACATTGATATTGATTTTGATTAAGATTGTCTGTAAGATCACAAGCATGGATGCTTTAGCGGGCAAGTGCAAACAAATCTTTTTAAACGACTGTCAGGTAAACTGTTAAAATAGTTGTACTAAGTTAAATTAAAGACGATGCGTCATTAAAGTCGATTTCTAAGTTAACAACATTCCACAAAGCAATTGTCTCACAGAATCCTTAGCAATTCATGCAGCTCTATTTCAAGATGTAATTCAGGAGATCTTCACCTCTGCAGAGGTTTAAGACTATAAAAAGAAAAATGTATAATGTATAAATGTATCACTCAATCCAATCACTAAAGGACCTACATCTTTAGCATGTCGTCCACTAGCTTCCTATAATTTTTTAAACAACGTCTTTTATCTAGAATATAATTTGATCACAATTATAATTCTATTTGTGAGTTACTGACCGGGGATGACTAGCATTTATAACAATTGGTTGTTTTATGTAATCATAAATTTTCTGCTTCACATCTACGCAGAAGTCTATAACACATTCATTTCATATTGATACCGATTGTCATTGTCCGGTTTTCGATCATTATCGTTACTTTGCTTATTCGACCTTGCTATACCTTCATCCTCCACTGTGCAGAACCAATTTGCTTCAGCAACAGTCGATAATCCGCGATCAAAGGACAACTTTGATAAAGTTTGGAGCGGGTGAATGCAAATAATTTGACAAGTACAAGAAAGATCTAAAGACAATTAAGAATAATAATAGAATATAAAAAACTTCTGTGATCTGCATTTATTGACCCATTGACCAAAAGGAGTTGAGGGCATAGACAGAAAAAACACAGAAAGACAGAAAAAGAAATCTGTTCTCTCTTGTTTCATATTAATACACAAACGATCCAAACAAAACATGTTTAAAAGTATGAGTCATCCAAGAAATAAAATAAAGTTGTTAAAGGATAAAGGATCATATAGGATATCAATTAATTTTAGGAAGTATGTTTTCCCTGAGTATCTTATATTGAGTTACAATAATACGGAACGATCAGAGTTTAGCGAAAATACACTTTCATTACTGTAAAATGGAATTCCAGGTTCTTTAACTGCCTCTAAAACACTTGGGTTTGCTAATATGATATTTGTGTTGCAGTATTACATTAGTATTTGCATATTTTTAATACCTATGGAGTTTCATGTAAGCTAATGGGTTGGGTGTTATGATCATTAAGATTTACATTTTGTTTTCCTTGTAAATACATAATCTATGTCAATCCGTTTGTAATGTATTTACCGAGAAGCTTTGCACAACGGTTGGTTATTACGTCCTATCTTTCCATTTTTATTCATCAATTTTATTTTCCATTCTTTTGAGAAATTTCTTAAGACAGCCGCTTTCGTAGACTATACAACAATATGCACAGATACACGAAATATAACCAAGATTCCCTAATGTTTTTATTGCAGATATTTAGATGTTTTAGATAATTTTTATATCAACCATTTTAGATAATGAAGAGAAAAGTTAGAATAACTAAAAACTTACAATGATCATAAGAATTTCAGGTCACAACGAATCAATCATTATTTAGAATATCGGTATCGGTATCTCGGTTATTAAATTTTGTATAAAGTAAAAAATGGATTTGCAAAATGTAAGACAAATGGTATATCTTAGTCTGCCAGCCAGGCTCTATAATAAGATAAATACATTAACGAGTCTATTAGAAGACTCAAATGATCAATGAAAATAATGAAAAAATCCGAATACATTTATTGACCGTTTCATTTTAATGTCTAAGTTTTAGACTAAATATGTTCATTTTATTTATAGAATTGCACTGGATTCGTTAAAAGCGCAACAATGAACCTTCTGTAATAAACATGCGCCATTGTCATTAGCTCTATTACGTAACATTAACAGAAGTATTCCCAATCTTCCTTTCTCGCAAGAATACGAATGTTATTCTCACTCAACTACTTACTCAAGCTGATGGTCTGCATTCCGACGTACCCAAAGCCTTTTACAATGCAGCGACCACAGGTGTTTGGGGGATACAGTTCACTGAGTTAAAAGCAGATATTGGACTATTCAAAAATATCTGCTATTTTTGTTAGATAGAACAAAATCATTATGTAAATTCAAGGACACTCATTTTATTATTTCAGACTGAACGAGATATGAGGTTGCTATATGTTTGTGTCATCATCATTTCGATCTGTTAAAATATTGGGACATGAAGTAGCTAGGTAAAATTGAACAGACAAGTACGCCATACGTTCAAACCCATACCACTGTATATTTTAAAAAGCCATACAAATGTAAAATCTGACAACTGTGTATGTCATATTTGCATTAAAAAATATTTTGTATTAATATTTATTGTCAAAGTGAAATACCACCAGGTGTCATGAAATTGGTTTATTGATACATTTACACTTTATTTCTTCACACTCACAATGGATTATTTGGTGTATCTTTAATTCATTCGTATCTCTTTGGTATTCATGTAACAACTGCTCAACAAAGAGAAATACTATTATATATATATTAAAACAATTAATGCTGATACAATTGATTGTTTCAAGTGGAACTGTATAGTGTGATCGTGCTTCCAAACCGGAAACACGATCACACTATATTGTCAGTTGCAAATGATAGTTCCTATTATTCACTTTATCCTTTTTTCCACTTTTTTTTCAAATTAGCGTTTCAGAGAAGATTTTGCTTCCATTGTGTAAATGTACTTGGCCTAGAGAGAAGTTTTGTTTTTCGTTTTCAACCAAATATGTTTTTGTATATATATATATTGCATCAATTTTTGAAATGTTTACCTGTGATATGATTATATGATGTATATAGCCAGCTTTTGGGTGTATTGTTTTCATATTCTATGATCGGGTTTAAATGAGAGTTGTGTATTCCTATTTATTTATTCAATACATGTATTGGTTAATTTGCTAAGTGTATGTATTACATCCATCTTGAACAGTTTACCTGTGAAATGGTGTAATGTTAATGTGGAATGCCTTGTATTTTCATTTATTATCAACTACTCTATCAAATACATCAAGCTCCATTGAGGTTGTTTATTCCATCTTCTCTCACAAGAGCGGAAGGTTTTTGTATATATAAAACCCTTCTATGACCAATCTCCAGGGTATAACTAAGTATTGCCTATGGAAATGTGAAGTCTGATCTTGTCCCATATATTCCCATACACGTTAGTCTGTTTTAAAGGACAGTTATGGATTCTCTGTATTCATTAGCTCGACAACTTTACTGGATAATAAATCATTTGTTGATTTTGCATAAATAAATATTAATATTGTTATCTTCTCAAGAAAAGTTTCTATTTTTGTTCAAAATCAAAGCCCTCTCTGGATATATTTATTTTCACTGAAACTGAGACATTTTCTTGTATCGCTTCCATTTAGGAATGACATTTTGCCATGTTTTACATCAGAGGAAAGGAGTTGTATATTTAAACCGTGTTTATCATCAACAACAACAAATTTGGAGGAGTTATTCAAATGGACATTATGTCTGTATGTCATTCCGTCCGTCCGTAATAACGAGTAATGAGTCACAATTTTGACAACATATACATGTGTACATGAAGTTTTAATAAGGCTCATATCTATTTATCTTCTTAATCAAATTTGTAATTGAATAACAAAATCATATAAATTCATGTCATGATTAACAATTTGGAAAATATTTTTAAACAAATTTGTAGTTAATGATAATAGTTTAATGCTCCAAGTCTTTGCTAAAGGTGTGATGTCAGAGGGTTGGTTCAAATCTTGATGGCTCAGAACTTCAATTTTGATATTGCAAAAAAACTAAATTTTGCTTAATTGAAACACAATTGTTTAAGGGTATGCCGTCTTGAACATATATACTTTGGATACAATTTACCATTTATGTGTTAGATATTGTATATGTGTAAGATACTTATTGTAAGTCTTGTCTTGATCATGACTCGTTTTCGGTCGGCTTGTTAATCAAATTCATCATGAAAATACAAAAATACCATTTTGTCAAACAACTTTTAAGATAGTGGACACAAACTGAAAAACTAAGCTTTGTAAGAATCCTGGATCATATCCTATTTCTATTGGCTTGATTATAATCAAATTAGGCATTTTAGTAGAACAATATGCTTGAAGGAGTATTGAGATCATCGAAAAAAGTCTGAGAGTATACCTTTTGAAATGTGATCGTTTCCATCAATAACGCCCAACAGTAAGCATATGTTGATTTAATTTCGTTTTTTGATTTAAACAGGTTCCTTCTTCATATTGTTGAATTAGATGTGTTCCTTTTGCTCTAACATATAAACAAGCTTTTAAAAAAAGAATTCGCCGTTTATGCAGTGATAGAAAAAACGTAGATTGTTATGTAAAATCTATACATTTACGGGGGATATAGTTTAACCATGTGGGATTGATACAATTTCACCTGATTAATAAGATCATTGCTGCCCATAAGGTAGCATTTTTTCTTCCCTCCATTGTGTAAAAACATTTCATTATAATTCGGTTATTTCCCGAAATACCGTTTATTGTTGACGTGTACTATGTATTGCGTTCGCCTTCATTTTGTAAATACTATCATCAGATTTCAAGGTTAGTTGTGAATTTCTATTCCCTTTTTTCTATACAATCTCTATATCTTCTCTAAAAAGCCTCACCGAATACTTGTTGTTTATCCTTGTAACATGTATTGGATCTGCATGCATTGTGTAAATATAGTTTTTTTATGGGTCGCAAAATAACAATGTAATTGTATGTATTTAACCAATGTCCACCAATTTCCCCCAAAATGACTGGTTCCTATTGAAATGTGAAGTTTGTTCTCGACTCAAGTTAGTTTATAAGTTTTGTTTTTGCAAATAAAGTTAAGCATTCTTTTTAATTTTTACTGGATTATGTTAGAACTATGTATTTTGTGATGTTTTAAATTCTTTAATTTCAATTTGTCTCTAGATTCTACAACTAAACATGTAATTATTACCGTTAAACATGTGTTGGTTTGATTTCGATTGTGTAATACAGTGTACATATGTTTCAAAAGGATTGAAAGCAGTGGTAAAAAGCAATCTTTTTTTTAACAATTCCCTGAAAAATGATACATTTCTATTCAGATATGTAATTTTATCTTGCATCTAGTTTTAATATACAATTTCTCTGTCACAATATATTTTTGAGTTTGTTACAAATATGTAAATATATTTTTTGATCTTTCAAAGAAGAGTTTTTAATTCTTTTTTTTCAATGCACTCAGATTCTACAACTTAATAAGTGTTGTTTACCTTACAACATGTGTTGGTTTTGTATTCATTGTGTTATACATTGGATTTAAACAACATGTAACCCCGAGGGGGTACACAATGCAGAAATGGATACAGAAAGATATCTTGAGATAACATCGATATTTTTTTGTTCAAAAACATGCGCAAAATAGTCATTTAATAACTTTGAAAACAAACATCATATTTTCAGTCTGTAAAACTTCTCTCAGCCAATCATAACCTGCCACATCACATCGCCCTTTCTCGCATGCGCAGTAAAGGCAATATCGTTCATCCGGTAGAATCCCTTTTCAGACTGTCAAATTGAGAATTCTAAAATTTGCGCACTTTGAAGGGCGATATCTTTATTAGAGGACCGATGAAAACGTTTTTTGGTGTTTTTTGAAGTTAACAATGTTTTCTGTACATATTTACCAATTAACATGGGAAAAATAATGAGGTTTCTTGTTGTTTAATGTTTCAAAAGGATCGAATGCAGTGCTTAATATCAAACTTTCTCGGAACATTTCCCTGAAAAATGAATAATTTTTATTGAAATGTGCAGTTTTATCTAGCATTTTGCTTTCATGTCAATTTTCTCTGTTGGAATGCATTGTTGATTTTGTTAAATCTATGTAAATACATTCTGTGATGTTTCAGAAGAGTTTAAAACGCTTTATCTTCAATCCTTCTCTAGATGCTTTAATTGAATTTTTTTACCATTTAGCTTTTAACATGTGTCGGTTTTATATACTTGGTGTAAATATAGTTTTCTTATGTTTGAACAAATATTGAAAGCAGTTTTAAATAATAAATCTTAATTAAAAGACATGTAGTTTTCCAGTTTGAACATACATTTTGACTGTTAAATTTATCAAATAGTTTCTAGACTTGTCTTTTAAAAAAAAACAGTTTAAGATTTGTTGATTTGTAATAATATGTTGATATGTAGAAGAGTTATTATATTGGGTTTTTTTTCAAAAACATCTCCAGATACCACGATTTATATATAAACAAATACATGTAATGCATTGCTAACCCCTTTTTAGACTACTTCTTAATGCTTTCTTTTTGAAAAGATCATCAGCAATGTTTCACAGTTAATATACCTGGATATGGTCAATCGTTCTTTGAATAATTCCTATGCCTTCCTATCGTTTTATTTAGCATTTTTATAAATCTTATCAATATTATCATCAGGATCGGAGTTATGTAAATACATGTTTTGTGTGCCGTTAAACGTCTCTGGATGTTCTTCGATTGTATAAATTCAAAATGTAATGTTCTAAAAAAGGCGGTTGAAAGTGGTTAAATATCAATTCCCTTTCATTGCCCTAGGATGATTGAAGTTGTAACGTGTGACCGTTTGGTACATGCTGAAAATGGGAGGAAGTCGGCTATCGAACATATTCAATCTTTCCTTTTGAAATATATTTTTGTTTCCTATCTTTTTTTTTGAAATTAGGCACCACCATTTTAATTTTTATTATTGAATTCTTGAAAGATTATTGATTTGTCTTTAATTAATTTAAGTTAATGTATATGGTTTTATTCTTATTTTACTTGTAATTACGTTATGTGTATACATGATCAATGTTAAAAAGAATTCAATCATGCAAAATTACTGTGTATATACGCTTAATGACATGATTTAATATTCGTTTAACTATCTATTATTCATTAAAACCAATATTTTATGTATATGTACATGTTTATTTTTTTTATTTGATTGATTAAGCCTCGTTATTGAAATTGTAACATAGCTTTGATATTTTAGTTTCCTTGAAATAAATATACTTAAAAATTAAGTTGATTCAGTTATCATTTTGTGAGGTGATTTTGGTTAAAGTGTGGGTGTCATAAACGCCTCACTATGGTTCCTCCAGAGTTTTTCTTAATGTTGGTATAATTCATTGTGTCTAAGATTTATTTTCCATGTGACGTGGAACAAAATCTACATTAACTTATCTATTGTACAATCATTAAAGAAGGACTGAAATGCTATATGGCAACTTTCGGGATTCATGAAATAGTGATAACAATTCCACATGGACTCAAGTTTAAATTTCTGAAATCGACCTAGAAACGGTTTAATTACGACTGTATAAATAACACTGGCTAATCAGGCCGGCGAACAGAATAAAACGCACTGAAGCATGACTGACTCGTGACGTGTTAGTAGGTGATTTGATACCCCGTTGTGTGCCCTCGTTATGTAAACAACACAAGCTAACAGTACAGCTCGATGTTTTACCGTCGATTAAACACCCTGAACAACATCCAAACATCTCAAACCTTCAATAAATCGGTAGTTTATTTATTCAACTGGCAATTTGTATTGATGAAAATGTAAGACCCTGATTTAAAACGAATTTTGGCGCATAATGCTACAGCATGTAGATGGTCTCGCTTTGAGCAATGTTGTCATAAGACTGCACGTGAGAACCCAGAAGTATTTTTTATAAACAATTGCTCACGTGTGAACCGTTATATCATCGTGCACAATTGTTTGCTGTTATTGAATATTACTTTAGTAGCACAGTAGAAAGGATGTTATTAGAAAAGGACTATTTTTTATACATTTAAACCAATTTTTTAAAAATGCCTTTGACTTCATTTTGTAACAGGATAACAAAATATACGTTTTTATTAGTTATTTCATTTAGTGATGGATAAGTTACAATTCTCAATGAAAGGCATGTATTGGATGATGACTGTTCTGAAGCAAATCGGGTTTCCTTAATTTTGGTGTGTTTTTAGTATCATTTATTTGCCAAAACGCAACAGGTTGCTCAGGCCAGCACCTGTTGTCAATTTCATGCACGTGCACCATGAATTCGTTAATGCACGGGCGTTCTTGCTTGTCTGGTTGCCAGACTTCGTCTAGACATTCATTGTACACTGGGTAGTCATTCGATAAGGCTGCAGTGTATTTTCTGTTAGAAGCTCTTTGAAGAGCAATTAGATATTTTTCTGTCTTCTTAATAGACAAATAGACACTAGGTATATTTTCGTTGTTAGGGATTGTGGATTTGGCTTGCTTGCTTTATTTAATAATTCGTTGCAAGGTCTAGCCAACACACGTTAAACCCATACTCACTCTAGTAATTTGCTGAGGGAACAATCGTTCGTTCTTGTTTTCTTAGACAGTTCATAGCTCATCTTTCCTTATTATTCACAACATAAGTTAGGTCACCTTTAGCTCATTTTATTTTCACATAGTAAGAGATTCACGTTTAGTTCCTGGATAGACATTTAAGAGATTCACGTTTAGTTCCTGGATAGACATTTAAGAGATTCACGTTTAGTTCCTGGATAGACATTTAAGAGATTCACATTTAGTTCCTGGTTAGATATTTAAGAGATTCACGTTTAGTTCCTGGTTAAACATTTAAGATAATCACGTTTAGTTCCTGGTTAAACATTTAAGAGAATCACGTTTAGTTCCTGGTCATATCAAAAAGCATTCATAGACACTTCAAGGTTACAATACCAGTTTATATAATTAATTAAGCTTCCACTGCAAAACAAAACTGGTAGCAGAGCGTGGTTGGGTTTAATTGTTTTATCATTACGTTGAAAACATTCACCATGGGTTAGATTTCAATGCTACTCAATTGCATTCTTTTCGTGTTTTTGGTAACCACTTGGTTACAGATCAGTCTAAAAGCAGGCATGGCTGAATCGGGGAATCAAAATGTTGAAGAACAGCCTGCTAAGGACTTCGGGTCAAAGATTATAAATCTTAAAAGACAGAAAGCCAATGCAAAATCGGCTTTAACAAAACAGAAGAACAAACTCATAGATTTAGTTGAATCGGAACTTCCTTCACGGAAGTCTGTTAGACAATCCATTGATAAGTTGTGCTCTTTACAATGTAAAGCTGTTGATGTAATAGCTGAATTAGCACATGTGTACAAAAAAGCGGGGGGAATTAGCACTAGCAAACAAAACAAACATAGAGCTAGATGAAGTGGTTGAAACAACAGAGGACACTGTTGAATTAGCGCAGGTGTTTTTGAAAAACACATTGGACACTGGTTCAGAGAAATCAGTTATATCAGGGATAGGTCATCTTTATAGCATCAAAAGTAATGCAAGTGAAGGTGGGGCGGTTGGCAGTGGTGCTGCTGATGCTATCAATGCAGCTGATGCACATGTTAGTGAGCATGCACAAAATAACTTTCCTACACATCCGACAAACACTCCTCTCACACCTGTTAAACAACCAACTTCAATTAAGGGAGTTTCCTTTTCCAATACTTCTCAGAACCATATTGGTAATGATCTCTGGAAACAGTTGAAACGAGTTTCAATTCCAACTTTTTCAGGTGACATAAAAGAATATGATGGTTGGAAAGCTGCCTTTCTTGCTTGTGTTGACAATGCTCCTGCTACAAATGAGTACAAATTGTTGCAGCTTAAACAATCTCTTGCTGGTGAAGCTTCACAACTTGTGTCAAAACTAGGGCATAGTGCCATGGCATATGACATTGCTCTTGAAAGGCTAGAGCGCAAATATGGTGGTAAGAGGCGCCAAATAGCCTTGGAAATGGAGGAAATTTCGAATTTCAAGCCTTTACGTCCTGGGTTTGCAAAAGATTTAGACAAATTTGCAGATATGCTTGATGTTGCAGTGGCCTCTCTACAAGAGTCTGATAAGGTAGAGGAGTTAGGTGATGGTTGTCTTTATTCTCTGCTGCTTAAAAAGTTGACAGAAGGCATGATTACTCAATACAAACGTTGGGTCTATGAACAACAGAGACAGGAATCAGTTATCACATTGCGTGAATGGGTGTTGTTAGAATCAGATTTTCACACAGTTGCATCTGAGGCAAAGTATGGTCTGTCAAAGTCAGATGCTAGGTATAGGCAGAAGTCAGAGTCTTTCTTTGGCGCACCAGAGGCAATACAACTGTGTACCATTTGCCAATCACAACATTACAAGGTTTGGCAGTGTAAAGATTTCAAATCTTTGCCAGTTTCACATCGTTGGCAGAAAGCAAAACAATTTAACCTCTGTTTTCGTTGTCTAAGTGCAGAACACCATGGCAAATTCTGCACAAGATCAGAGAAATGTGGCATTGAGAATTGTCAGTCTACACACAACAAACTATTGCACAGCAGCAAACCAAAAACACCACATGGTTCCACCTCACACTCTCTACCAAACACTGGACATCACACAAAAAGCCAAGGCAATGTTCAACAAACAACAATGTCCACAAACAAGCAACAAAATCACTTCTCAGCACTTCGGACAATTCCTGTAGTACTCAAAAATGGTAATCGCAGAATAGTTGTAAATGCACTTCTTGATGATGCAAGTACACAGACATACATCAATGAAGATGTTGCATCAGAATTGGGACTACAGGGACGACCAGAATCAGTTTCTGTCAACGTTCTGAACAGTAAAACTGAAACGTTTGACAGTATGTCAGTCTCATTTCGGCTAGAAAGTATTGATGGGACAGTTGATGTCAACATGGTTGCTTTGACAACAACCAAGGTCACCGGCAACATGAGAGTAATTGATTGGCAGAAGTATTCAAAGCGATGGTCTCATTTACGAGACATCTCATTTCCTAATGTAGGACCCCGACCAATTGTTGACATCCTAATTGGCATGGACTATTTAGAACTCCATTGTTCTCAAGGGGATATTTGTGGTAAACCAGGGGATCCTGTTGCCAGATTGACACCTTTAGGATGGACATGCGTGGGAAGTGTTTCGGGTCAAACAATGAATCAGAAGTTGGGAACATATTTTGTAGGGGGCATAGATAGTAATGCAAACACTGACAATGACTTGGATGTTCTCCTTCAACGGTTCTGGGAAACTGAAACCATCTCAAGTTCAAAATCTGTCAGAAGTGAGAATGATACTTTGGCAATTGATGCTGTTGATTCTTCACTTACCTATAGCAATGGCCGATACAATGTTGGAATTCCTTGGAAAAACACATCCGCTGATCTCTCGGACAACTATGACATGGCATACAGTCGGTTGTTGAGCACTGAAAAGAAATTGGCTAAAGATCAAGACATATCAAAGGCATACACTGACACAATTGAACAGTACATTTGCAAAGGATACATTAGAAAGGTACCTGAAAATGAAAAACAAAGCAAATGGTACTTACCTCATTTTCCTGTTGTGAAACTTGATAGGACAACAACGAAAGTTAGAATAGTGTTCGACGCATCGGCAAAATGCAAAGGGTTGTCCTTGAATGACACAATTCATCATGGTCCTAAAATGCAGAATGAACTGTTTGAGATCTTGATCAGGTTTCGAAAACATCCAGTAGCGATCATTTGCGATGTTGCTGAGATGTATTTGCAGATAGAAATCTCTGAGAAGGATAGATCATATTTCAGATTTCCCTGGCGCTCAATGGATCAAACTGTACAACCTTCTGTGTATGAGTTTTCCAGAGTTGTTTTCGGTATGAATTGTTCTCCCTTCTTGGCACAATACATTTCTCAAGAGCATGCTAGAGCACATGCACGGGACTATCCTTTGGCAGCTGATACTATTCAAAACTCCACTTATATGGATGACAACATGGACTCTGTAGAAACAGACAGTAAGGCAATAGAACTATATGAGCAGTTGAACGCTTTGTGGAGTTCTGCTGGCATGCATGCAAGGAAATGGGTCTCAAACTCACATCAGGTGCTAGAGCACATTCCAATTGGTGACCGGTTGAAAGAAATCAACATACATATGAGTGAGCTTCCTTCGGTAAAAGCACTTGGTCTATCCTGGAATGCTGAAAACGATGAGTTTCGTTTTCATTACATGGTTCAGTCGAAAGGTTTTCTAATGACAAAACGAAATTTCCTTAGCGAGACTGCCAGACTGTTCGATCCTCTTGGACTATTGTCTCCATTCATCATTAGAGCAAAGATTCTTCTCCAAGAGATCTGGACATCAGGTTCAGATTGGGATGAAGTGATAGCACCACATCTACAGCAAAAGGCATGGCAATGGTATCACGAGATAGAAAACTTGACAATAATTCACATTCCTAGGTGTATCCAGTTTCACTGTGACTCCTCCAAGACAAACCTCCATGTCTTTGTTGATGCTTCGGAAGCAGCATTTGGTGCAGTCATCTATGCTGCAACTGAACATATGGGTTGCACATCCAGTAATCTTGTTGCATCAAAAAGTCATGTCGCACCACTGAAAGCCATAAGCATTCCTCGAATGGAATTGCTTGCAGCTGTTCTTGGCGTAAAGCTTCTTCGGGTTGTTGCAAAGGCTTTGAGCATACCACAGCATACAGCAATCATTTGGTCTGATAGTCAAAACGTGTTGTGGTGGGTCAAGAGTCCTAGCAGAAGTTTTAAGTCATTTGTTGCAAATCGTGTTGGCTACATCCAAGAAAATACTTACCCTCAACAGTGGAGATATGTTAACACACAACAAAATGTAGCCGATATCTTGTCAAGAGGTGCAAAGGTTGAGGAACTCTGTACATCCTATTGGCTGAATGGTCCTGAATTTCTCCTCTGTGGGGAATCTCAATGGCCGAAACAAGTCGTTGACTTTTCTCAATCCAAGAAACTTGAAAAGAAAAAGGTCAAACCTCAAGTTGATGTTTCAATGTTTGTTGACTTACATGACGCATCTTGGAGATTAGAACCGTCTCGGTTTTCAGACTGGAAAAGGTTGTGTAGGATACTTGCCTGGGTCTATCGCTTCCTCCAAAATTGTCAAATACTTACCTCTTTGAGAAAGAAGAGCTCTTTGGATGTTGAGGAGATTGAAGATGCTGAGGCAAAGCTGTTGCTTGAGACACAAAAATCAGCATTTCCTAAAGAGTATTCTGCTTTGGCAACGGGCAAGTCAGTTCCAAACACAAGTAAGATTGCTCCGCTGTGTCCATGGGAAACAATAGTACATTAGCTGCCATCTCCTCCAGATTTTGGATTGTCTCTGCTCGAGAAGAGATTCGTGATTGGGAGAAAGAATGTGCTTGGTGTCGTCGCCAAAAGGCTAAACCATCACATCAACTCATGGCAGATCTACCAGCAGTCAGGGTAACATGTTCTCTTCGTGCTTTCAACCAGGTTGGGGTGGACTTTGCAGGTCCATTTCTAACAGTTCAAGGACGAGGCAAAAGTCGTTTGAAAAGATATCTTTGCTTGTTTACTTGTCTTTCCACACGAGCTGTACATCTTGAAATGGCATTCGGACTTGACACGGATTCTTTTCTAAACGCATTTTTCAGAATGACTCACAGGCGTGGGATGCCAATAACGGTCATCTCAGACAACGGCACAAATTTCGTTGGTGCCTCAAAAGAGTTGAAGACACTTGTGTCTGGTCTTAATTCAACACGGATCATGTCAACTTTGGCAAACAAAGGTATCCACTGGCAATTCAATCCTCCAAGTGCACCACACTTTGGTGGCGTTTTTGAAGCTCTCATTAAATCAGCCAAGCGTGCCATTTTCTTCATCTTGACCAATGGCGATGTCACTGATGAAGAGCTGATGACGGCTTTCACAGGAGCTGAAGACCTCATCAATTCGAGACCGCTAACCTACCAAAGTTCACACCCGAAGGATGAAACACCTCTTACACCAAACCATTTTTTGCATGGTCAACTGGGTGGTGCCTTTGCGCCCGAGATTGATGAGACGTTCAACCCAAGAAGGCGCTGGAGACGAATCCAAGAACTCCTTCGTCATATTTGGAAGCGCTGGATGCAGGAATGGCTACCAACGCTGAATATTCGCAAAAAGTGGTTTAGCCTAACTCGTGATGTTCGTGTTGACGATGTTGTGGTGGTAGTATCACCAGACACACCTCGCGGTTGCTGGCCACTAGGCAGGATCATCAAGACACATCCTGGTCAAGATGGTCATGTACGGGTTGTGACGCTCCAGATGGGCAAAACCATATTGACCAGACCAGTGACAAAGATTTGTCCACTTGAATGGAATAGTTCTGATTGAATTCCAGAAATATATCCTTCAACTGATATGTTGTAAATATGCAAATAGTTTTGTAAATAATTTTCGGGAATTTGTTGGGATTTTTTCTGAGAATTTATTCTTTTGATAAATCGTTATAGCTGGGTTTTTTTTATGGTTATTTATTGATAGGGTTCTATCAACAGAGAGGGGCATGTTCTGAAGCAAATCGGGTTTCCTTAATTTTGGTGTGTTTTTAGTATCATTTATTTGCCAAAACGCAACAGGTTGCTCAGGCCAGCACCTGTTGTCAATTTCATGCACGTGCACCATGAATTCGTTAATGCACGGGCGTTCTTGCTTGTCTGGTTGCCAGACTTCGTCTAGACATTCATTGTACACTGGGTAGTCATTCGATATGGCTGCAGTGTATTTTCTGTTAGAAGCTCTTTGAAGAGCAATTAGATATTTTTCTGTCTTCTTAATAGACAAATAGACACTAGGTATATTTTCGTTGTTAGGGATTGTGGATTTGGCTTGCTTGCTTTATTCAATAATTCGTTGCAAGGTCTAGCCAACACACGTTAAACCCATACTCACTCTAGTAATTTGCTGAGGGAACAATCGTTCGTTCTTGTTTTCTTAGACAGTTCATAGCTCATCTTTCCTTATTATTCACAACATAAGTTAGGTCACCTTTAGCTCATTTTATTTTCACATAGTAAGAGATTCACGTTTAGTTCCTGGATAGACATTTAAGAGATTCACGTTTAGTTCCTGGATAGACATTTAAGAGATTCACATTTAGTTCCTGGTTAGATATTTAAGAGATTCACGTTTAGTTCCTGGTTAAACATTTAAGATAATCACGTTTAGTTCCTGGTTAAACATTTAAAAGAATCACGTTTAGTTCCTGGTCATATCAAAAAGCATTCATAGACACTTCAAGGTTACAATACCAGTTTATATAATTAATTAAGCTTCCACTGCAAAACAATGACTGATGTCTTTAATGCTGAGGAATATATGGATGATAATTTCTTTGTTCATTGTATGCGACGTTTCGACACAGATTCTTGTGTCATTTAAAACATTATTTTAATAGGGCATTTCACTGACAATCTTAATGTTTTCACTCTTGTACATAGAGGAGATATTTTTACAACAATACCCGATACATGGCCCAACAGAATGAAGATTTATTAAATGAACCTCATTCAAAATACTTATCAGATAGAGCAAAAAAATTATTCCTAATTTCAACAGGTTATAATTTACCAATCGGATAAAAAGGGGACGTTAAGGAATACAATTGCTATTTGATGTTACCTAATTAGCTGATGTCATAAAATAGCCAGGTGTTGATGATTGTGCATTATGTAACCTACCTGCTATAGTCATTATTTGATAGCTTTTAATTAGGAAATAGGGCGAAACCGCATTATCGGTGGTTGGGCCTTTTCTAAGGGAAGTAACTCTGTTTTCCCACTTTCATGCGGAGCTACGGCCGTTGTTGACGTAGTCACGCGCGCAATGGATACTAATGGCGTGTCTGTATCCTATCTCCGTTACATTTTCCTTGATTTCTTGGTAAAATGGCACTTACACTTACAGTCGACAATAAATGTGATTTAGGGTGAGTAGTTTTCCTAAGATTATGAGTATGTTTTGGGATAGTTCGTGTGACAATTCCTAACTGCAGAATGATTGTTTCAAATGTGGGCCCACTGATTTTCATTCCCCTTATGCTCAGTCGACATTTTTCGAGAGGTTCAACGATTCTGTTATACTTGTGATATATTGACATTCTATATATTTCCCATCAAGTAATTTTGATGGAAAAGGTTCACCGATATGCAATATTTCTGATGAAATATTAACGTGACTAATTCAAAAAGTATTGGTGGAAAAGATTCAACATTCTAAAATATTTATGATTAAATACCGACGAGGCAATTTCAAATAGTTTTGATGGAAAATTAAGGTTCATATCATTCTATGATATTTTCCATCATGTAATTTTGATTGAAAAGGTTCAACATTCTAAAATATTTATGATTAAATACTGACGAGGCAAATTCAAATAGTTTTGATGGAAAATTAAGGTTCATGTTATTCTATGATATTTTCCATCAATAAACTTTGATGGAAAAGTTTCATCAACATCACTAGAACATTTCAGAGAAATTGATCATAAAATAAAGTATTTTGGTAAATGTGGGCCCATTCGTTTCGACCTCTATAAGGAGCTCCCGAAGTGGTTAAATTTTGACTAATCAAATTTAATTAGTTTTGATGGAAAAGGTTCAACATTCTAGATGATATTTCCCATCAAGATCAATAATCTAAAATGTGGGCCCACTTCGGCCGCTCCCTATAAGAGACCAAACGAGTGGGCCCACATTTACCGAATGACATTATTTGGTGATCAATATCTCTAACAATCTAACATGGTCGATAATCAATGTCACGACCCTTGACCTAGGTCCTGACCTTTGATGTGACCAATGACAGGACATCACTCATTAATATGCATGAGCTGTGTCTTCTTTTCGCGGAGAATTTTAATGTCGTTTCTGATGGGAAAAAAACAAGAATAATATTCATTGGTAATGTTTATTTCGTATGAGAACATAAGAGTACTGTTTCTAGAATGTTTCCCCTCCAAATAAGTTACTTTTTCTACTGTTACATGCTTGTCAAATATGCGAAATCGTCGGTAGACCGTGATGATAACAAATGTGGGCCCACGTATCTCGGCTCTATATAGGAACCAGTTCAAGTGGGCCCACATTTACGATTACCCAGAAGATGAGGGAACTTTGCTGATAAAGTCACTATTACTAAATAAGAAAACATGATAAACGTACTTAGTACTAGCATGTCTTAATTTACTTGTAATCAATTATTTAATTGTGAATACGGAACTAAGTGGCATAGCTTCCATAGGTTCAATCAGAGTTACTTCCCTTAGAAAGTCCCCAACCACCGCTAATGCGGTTTCGCCGGAAATAGACAGGAAATACGATAGACAGCAAAGTAATTGTGTAATAAGTGAGTATCTGATCTAAAGAAAGTAAATAACACCTGCAGACCAATGTCATTGTTTATTCAACCTTTTTACACAACGTTCAAATCTAAATGTGAGTATTGTAAATTTGGATTATTACCATATAATCAGCCAAAAGCTTTGTGCTATGTTTTATATTTTACTAATCTCTTTTTTCTCTGCATGCCAAACTGTTCATTCAGTGAAATTGCGAGCTCGAAACAGAAAATCGGTGTAGTGATCGGAACACGTGAGTTCGATGTAGATTGTCACTCTGTTTGACCTAACACAGCGGGTAAATTTTTCGTGGAACGATCAATGTGATGGGAATTTGTCTACGGAAACTTCATCAGGAGATATTCTAGGACAGTTGACAGCAACACATTGATATGACATACCGTTAATCGCTTGGAAAACGGAGAACTACGGATTTCGCCTATCATTTTCCATATAAGCAGACGAACTCTTTACCTACTGCCACGTCACTTCCGGTATCCCCTTCCCGTGGCCTCTCAGCCTTGTTTTGGTTTGTTGCTGGGCGGCGACAAGCAGACGCCTTGTGACGCAATGTTTACTTAGCTGTAGCTTCATTGAGAAACTGTGTATCGTTGCTGTTTTGGCCTAATATCTATGTTTTATAGTTATTTGACCAATATCTTATGAAAAATATATTTAAAAAAGGTTATACAGCGCCTCTGTAAGCATTCAACTATACTCTTCAAGCTGCATATATGAAATGACCAATTAAGTGAACAGTCATTCTTAAAACGGTATTATCTGCTGTCACGTAGTGATAACTGCTTCCTAATTTCCTTGTTTTATTTGTGGCCGGGATTTCTTGCAGCCTTTTGCCTTTCAACATCAATATTTAACGAATCTTAAGGCATCAAAGGGGGTCAAAATTGTTACCGTTATATTTGTTATCGTTACCTTTGAAGCACCGTTTGATTGAAGCATTTTTCTTTCCCTAATCCTTCTAAAGTTATTTTCTGTTGCTTTAATTGCGACTGCAATAACTGAAGACAGATATTCATGCAGAACAATTTGCACAGGTTCCCAGAAACCAAACTGTAGACAAATTGTCATATTTATCAGTGACTCAGTAACTGTAGAACGTTTTTAAGAGATAACGCATGCAAATTACAATAAATGATACCAATTTCAAAATAATGTCATTCACAGTGATCATGTACTAAATTAAAGGCTTTGCCCTTACGCAAATGAGTAACACGGATTTTAAAATGGCCGCCAGTGTGTTATACTTTGCCTGCCAATAATCGCAATGATTAATATGATATTTGACCCTTAAATTTCGCATAAATTAATGTATTATCAAAACTCCAATGCTCTATTGATAGATGATAACAGTTCGAAGCTTGCTTTAAATAACTTTATAGTCAAAATGGTAAACTGAATCTAACTGAATCAGATAGAGCAAAAAAATTATTCCTAATTTCAACAGGTTATAATTTACCAATCGGATAAAAAGGGGACGTTAAGGAATACAATTGCTATTTGATGTTACCTAATTAGCTGATGTCATAAAATAGCCAGGTGTTGATGATTGTGCATAATGTAACCTACCTGCTATAGTCATTATTTGATAGCTTTTAATTAGGAAATAGGGCGAAACCGCATTATCGGTGGTTGGGCCTTTTCTAAGGGAAGTAACTCTGTTTTCCCACTTTCATGCGGAGCTACGGCCGTTGTTGACGTAGTCACGCGCGCAATGGATACTAATGGCGTGTCTGTATCCTATCTCCGTTACATTTTCCTTGATTTCTTGGTAAAATGGCACTTACACTTACAGTCGACAATAAATGTGATTTAGGGTGAGTAGTTTTCCTAAGATTATGAGTATGTTTTGGGATAGTTCGTGTGACAATTCCTAACTGCAGAATGATTGTTTCAAATGTGGGCCCACTGATTTTCATTCCCCTTATGCTCAGTCGACATTTTTCGAGAGGTTCAACGATTCTGTTATACTTGTGATATATTGACATTCTATATATTTCCCATCAAGTAATTTTGATGGAAAAGGTTCACCGATATGCAATATTTCTGATGAAATATTAACGTGACTAATTCAAAAAGTATTGGTGGAAAAGATTCAACATTCTAAAATATTTATGATTAAATACCGACGAGGCAATTTCAAATAGTTTTGATGGAAAATTAAGGTTCATATCATTCTATGATATTTTCCATCATGTAATTTTGATTGAAAAGGTTCAACATTCTAAAATATTTATGATTAAATACTGACGAGGCAAATTCAAATAGTTTTGATGGAAAATTAAGGTTCATGTTATTCTATGATATTTTCCATCAATAAACTTTGATGGAAAAGTTTCATCAACATCACTAGAACATTTCAGAGAAATTGATCATAAAATAAAGTATTTTGGTAAATGTGGGCCCATTCGTTTCGACCTCTATAAGGAGCTCCCGAAGTGGTTAAATTTTGACTAATCAAATTTAATTAGTTTTGATGGAAAAGGTTCAACATTCTAGATGATATTTCCCATCAAGATCAATAATCTAAAATGTGGGCCCACTTCGGCCGCTCCCTATAAGAGACCAAACGAGTGGGCCCACATTTACCGAATGACATTATTTGGTGATCAATATCTCTAACAATCTAACATGGTCGATAATCAATGTCACGACCCTTGACCTAGGTCCTGACCTTTGATGTGACCAATGACAGGACATCACTCATTAATATGCATGAGCTGTGTCTTCTTTTCGCGGAGAATTTTAATGTCGTTTCTGATGGGAAAAAAACAAGAATAATATTCATTGGTAATGTTTATTTCGTATGAGAACATAAGAGTACTGTTTCTAGAATGTTTCCCCTCCAAATAAGTTACTTTTTCTACTGTTACATGCTTGTCAAATATGCGAAATCGTCGGTAGACCGTGATGATAACAAATGTGGGCCCACGTATCTCGGCTCTATATAGGAACCAGTTCAAGTGGGCCCACATTTACGATTACCCAGAAGATGAGGGAACTTTGCTGATAAAGTCACTATTACTAAATAAGAAAACATGATAAACGTACTTAGTACTAGCATGTCTTAATTTACTTGTAATCAATTATTTAATTGTGAATACGGAACTAAGTGGCATAGCTTCCATAGGTTCAATCAGAGTTACTTCCCTTAGAAAGTCCCCAACCACCGCTAATGCGGTTTCGCCGGAAATAGACAGGAAATACGATAGACAGCAAAGTAATTGTGTAATAAGTGAGTATCTGATCTAAAGAAAGTAAATAACACCTGCAGACCAATGTCATTGTTTATTCAACCTTTTTACACAACGTTCAAATCTAAATGTGAGTATTGTAAATTTGGATTATTACCATATAATCAGCCAAAAGCTTTGTGCTATGTTTTATATTTTACTAATCTCTTTTTTCTCTGCATGCCAAACTGTTCATTCAGTGAAATTGCGAGCTCGAAACAGAAAATCGGTGTAGTGATCGGAACACGTGAGTTCGATGTAGATTGTCACTCTGTTTGACCTAACACAGCGGGTAAATTTTTCGTGGAACGATCAATGTGATGGGAATTTGTCTACGGAAACTTCATCAGGAGATATTCTAGGACAGTTGACAGCAACACATTGATATGACATACCGTTAATCGCTTGGAAAACGGAGAACTACGGATTTCGCCTATCATTTTCCATATAAGCAGACGAACTCTTTACCTACTGCCACGTCACTTCCGGTATCCCCTTCCCGTGGCCTCTCAGCCTTGTTTTGGTTTGTTGCTGGGCGGCGACAAGCAGACGCCTTGTGACGCAATGTTTACTTAGCTGTAGCTTCATTGAGAAACTGTGTATCGTTGCTGTTTTGGCCTAATATCTATGTTTTATAGTTATTTGACCAATATCTTATGAAAAATATATTTAAAAAAGGTTATACAGCGCCTCTGTAAGCATTCAACTATACTCTTCAAGCTGCATATATGAAATGACCAATTAAGTGAACAGTCATTCTTAAAACGGTATTATCTGCTGTCACGTAGTGATAACTGCTTCCTAATTTCCTTGTTTTATTTGTGGCCGGGATTTCTTGCAGCCTTTTGCCTTTCAACATCAATATTTAACGAATCTTAAGGCATCAAAGGGGGTCAAAATTGTTACCGTTATATTTGTTATCGTTACCTTTGAAGCACCGTTTGATTGAAGCATTTTTCTTTCCCTAATCCTTCTAAAGTTATTTTCTGTTGCTTTAATTGCGACTGCAATAACTGAAGACAGATATTCATGCAGAACAATTTGCACAGGTTCCCAGAAACCAAACTGTAGACAAATTGTCATATTTATCAGTGACTCAGTAACTGTAGAACGTTTTTAAGAGATAACGCATGCAAATTACAATAAATGATACCAATTTCAAAATAATGTCATTCACAGTGATCATGTACTAAATTAAAGGCTTTGCCCTTACGCAAATGAGTAACACGGATTTTAAAATGGCCGCCAGTGTGTTATACTTTGCCTGCCAATAATCGCAATGATTAATATGATATTTGACCCTTAAATTTCGCATAAATTAATGTATTATCAAAACTCCAATGCTCTATTGATAGATGATAACAGTTCGAAGCTTGCTTTAAATAACTTTATAGTCAAAATGGTAAACTGAATCTAACTGTTTTAAACGTATAATACTTCTAAGGGATTGACTTCGTTTTTCTCGTTTCACCTGGCATGTCCATTTTCAATATAATTTTAATATCCTAAACGTAACAGTCCTTCACTTGCAACAGTTGCATTTCTTTCTGAACAATGAACACAGCAATCAGAAGGCCTTCAACAGTGTCATGTTCCTCATTCTATGAACTCATATTGCTTCAGTTTCTCAATTTTTACTCATTATCAGCGTGTACACCACATCAGATGATCACATCGGAGGAATAATATTCAGGGATCAGATTCCATGTACATATCTATTTGCTTGTTGTAGTCAACAGACACTTCAACTACAAAAGTTTAAGACCTAATCACTTATCAAACTTCAAAATTAATCATGTGTTATTTGGCTCAAAAGTTATGATTTCATCAAACTATACACACCAAAATGTAATGTTTAAGTATTGTCACCACAAGCTCTTTGTGTGTGCCACCTGATCATAGCAGCTTAAATAAAGTGAATCAGTGTTTCAAGAATCACAAAACATCAGTAACGTGTGGTGCCATAACGTGCACGAATAACTGCAGCATCTTCTTGGCATACCCTAACCAGGTTCTTTAATTGTTCCATCTGTATCCTCTGCTTCTTATCATGAAAAGCGGCTTCCAGTTCCCTTAAGTTTTGAACAGGAGAATCCCTTCTTTGTATCCGACGACCCAAAATGTCCCAAACATGCTCGATTGGATTCAACTCAAGGGTCCCCTTGGCAAAAGTTCCTGGGAGCAAGACGAGTATTCCTGATCTTCCATACAAAGGCGCGTTGATCAAAATATACAGGAGGAAACGACATTCGTCGGTCCAGTGTACTCTCCTCCATGATCTTAGGTTCCACCTCTGCCTGTCGACACATCATTACCTACGCTCACGTCTGTGGTGATTTAATTTGTGAGCTTTTGACGCCTGATGACCCTACTGGCCCTTAATCCGGCAGCTTTGATGGGATTTCTCAGAGTTTGGTTGCTCAAGCGGCGATGAGGTAACAATACCCGTTTCAGATGGGTACTTGAAGCAAACGGCACGCGTGCAACATGTCGTAACATAGCTCTATCCTCCTGGGGCGTGGTGGATTTTGGTTGTGGAAGGTCCCTCACATCATTTGTTTGTGCTTGCTTCCTGACCAGACGACTTATGACGGTGTAGTGGAAGAGAGTCCTACTGGCAATTTCTGTGTCAGAAAGTCCTGCCCGATGAAGCCCAATGATCTGCCATCTCAATGCATTTGAAATTCTCATTTGTGCGATTGTTAATGAGATGTGAAACAAGTGGAAATGAAGTCGGAACCGATCCTTAAACTCAATACGTGTGATTGTTTGAAACTTTGGTCTGAGCAACACATGGTTGGCAGGATTCACTTGCATTTTCAAAAAGTAAAACCTTATTTATCGCCAACACACTTAACACTCCTTAGTTTGTCTTAATAAGGGTTTATTTTTGGTTTCAGCTAAACTTGTTTTGAGTGTATATTTTGGTAGGGGAATGTATATATATTTTCTAATTTGAAATATGTTTCTTTGCAGGTTCTGGAGGGAAAGTAAAACTGTCTTATCATTATAGCTATTTCATTTGTTAAGCTTTGAGTTTTTCAAATATGAGGTCAGCTTGATCATATCTTCGTGGTTTGAATTCTAAAAACTACAAAACTGCAAACATGTTAAAACATTTCAAGCATAAGAAAACATGTTTTTATATAGTTTGAAACATTTTAGGTCTGTCTAAGTATGTTCCACGAGAACTGGGAGATACCAAGAAATCTTACCAAGAGAAAACAGAATCTGGCAAATGTGTGATCTAAATAAAGTCAATACAATTTTTATGTGTTTGCCAAGTAAACAATGTATCTTCAAAGCAGTCTCATTTTCTATATTCTCTGACTGTTTTCTTTCTATATGTCATCGAACATTGATCAATTGAAAATTGAATAGACTTGCAGCTTAGCCCGCATGTCAATTGCCATGTCACAAATGCTGGGACCTAGAAAATCCTATCAAACTGTCAAAGTTGGTCATTTATGTTTGATGTAAAACAGGCATGGTTTTGGTCTCCTTCAAAAATATAATTTCTGTTCGGGTTCGTAAGAAGAGGTACAGTTGTTTGACGTCTTATTAAGGTGGACTATAAATTATATCAATGTATTATATAGTTAAAATTTAGATCATATTCTACTTTGACTTTTCCTTTACTTCCACCTTAGCACATATTTGAAAAGAACTTGTACTGTCCCCTTAGTCAAACTTAGCACATAAGACAGTTGAACAGTACATTTACTGTCCCCTGACTTCAACCTGAGTACAGGAGACAGTTGGAAAGAACTTAGTCCTCTTAGTTAAAATATTACATAAAACAGTTGGGAAATACTTTGACTATCCTTTTAGTTCAACCTTAGTACAGGAGACAATCGGAAAGTCACATGGAAGATATTTTACATCTGCGTTATTCTTCAAAAGCAGAGAGATTATTTTCTATATATTTTGACTATTGGGTAGTTTTTGTTGATAGTTTGCAAAGCAAATCATATGGTCACATGATAGATATCTTTAATTCATCATTGGTGTTACTCTTCAAAGGCAACCTTTTGCCATTCTTAATGTTAATTTTTTTTACCCAGTTTGATCAGTTTCTAAACTGACTTGCAAAAGAAACGCCACCACAATATATTATTGTATGAAATAAAACACAGTCAAATAATGGTAACAAATGTCGTTTTATTTCGTAGAACGATGTCTTTGAAATCGTATTTCATACAAAAAATAACAATCAGCATTTACGACGACATAAGCGAGACAGGTTTATCACATAGGGGTGCATTGTCCGGTATTCGATCACCAAGTTTTGTTGAATTTTGTGTTTTTGTACAATGTTTAGAGTTCTGTGGCGTAAACAAAGGTATCAAAGAGTCAGTATCGTCTGTGCCCTCCACTGGCAATGATGCACTCCCTCACACGGCGTCGAACAGAGTACACAAGTCTCCTAAGGTCAAAGTTAGGAATCCTACGCCATTCCTCTTGTAGGGCGACGGCCAAGGTGTTTCTCGTCAATGAGGGTTGTTGACGTTTTCGAATTCGAAGTTCCAGTTGGTCCCAAAGGTGCTCAATGGGTGTGAGGTCCGGTGAGGCCCACCTCAGTCTTGCGTCGATTGCGTGCTAACGCTACGCATTTGAGGGCTCGACGGGCACGTAGACCATACCGGTGAAGTCGTCGGGTGACGGTCCATCTACTGACCGGATGTCCAAGTCAATTTGCAGCTGAGGATGCGACAGGGAGAAATCGATTCCGGAGGTGCAAGACGCGCAAATACCGGTCCTCCCGTGCAGTCTTAACCTTCGATCTTCCATTCCGGGGCCTGTCCGCAGTACTGCCAGTTTGTCTGTGACGTGTGACAAGTCTGGCAATGGTACACTTGTTGCAGCCAATGATCCTTGCAACATGGCTCTGAGTTGCTCCAACCTGAAGCATTCCTATTGCTCTCTCTCTTTCTGCAGCGCTTAATCGTGGCATGTTTTCTTCTTCAGATCCATTGTTTTAATGACAAACATTGTTCTGATCATCTTTTATACAGACATTTCATACGAGTAACACGATTGCAAATTTTTGGTCAATAAGTTCATTTTTCTCGAAAAATACGCAAAAAAAGTGCAGTTTCGAGCGCAGAATATTAAGGTTGTGTTCGTGCGACATGTTCAGAATGTTTTCAATCAATATTTGTCGTTGGTTGAAAATCCATAACAATTTGTATGTTGGTGGCGTTTCTTTTGCAAGTCAGTTTAGAAACGTTTAAACTGTTCCCCTTATTACAACCTTGCACATAGGAGAGGTGAGTAGTTCTACTTGACAGTCGATACAGTAAACAAGGTGGCCGCATGGTAGCTAATAATTTCATCATCTGCGTTATTCCTAATTTCAAAATTCTAAATTTGTGACCAGTAACATCAGTGTCTGTAAACTTTGACTTTTTCTCATATAACAACATTGAACATAGAACAGGCAGGTCGTCTTTGTTGAAGCGCAAGGCATATATAGTCTCATGAAAACCTTTGGAATTCATCATCTGCATTATTCTTAAAAAGAAGCTCTATGCATGCTTAAATGTTCTGAATATCTGACCTTTGAAGTCAGTTTCTATACACTTAGACTGGTCCACTTATTACAATCTTGAACGTAGAACAGTTGGATAGTCTTTGTTAATGGTGTGTAAAGGAAATCATATTATTATGTGAACGTAATTTTCCGGCAATCCGATTGGTCGAGGATCGGTCACGTGACAGTCGACAGAAAGTGATATTGACTTGACCCCCGTGACCCTGAGTCCGACCAAAAGTGATATTGACTTGAGTTACTAAAAATAGAGCCGATGACGTCAAACAGTTGTTTCATGACGTCATGCTATTGTTATCATGACGTCATTGACTTCGTCCTCGGTCAATATTGTTTTCCTCGGGTCTATAAAAACAGGTATTGACCTCATCACCAGTCTATAATTGTATATTGTCGCATATTAGATATTTTGAATTCATCTTCTGCATTATTGTACAAATGCAACTATATGCCAATTCTCAATGTTCTTTGTTTCTGAGCGGTTGGATCAGTTTCTATAAACTTTGACTGTTCCCCTTATTACAACCTTGCACATAGGACAGTTGGGGAGTCTTACTGAGCAGTCGGAACAGCAAACGAGGTGTCTGCATGGTAATATATAGAACGTCATTATAAATGTTAAAATTCCAATGCATTTGTGCAATTGACGTCTTGGACGTTGAGGAGGTATTGTTAATGTTTGATTAAAAGCATTCTAGCTTCAAATTCTGTTAAAGAAATCATCCAACTTTCACCTGTTCTTTACCCTTGATATAATCTCTATATAAAAACTTCAAATGCAAGTGTTTAAATGTCATGGCCAACATGTGAATTTGAAAATATTTCCTTATGAATATTTTGTTTCCTTGAATGACTGATATATTTTACTGAATTCACCAATGTTATTTTGATGGAACTTACATCTATATCAAATGTTTCAGTTGATAGTTACTAAGCATTATATATCATGTACTAATTTGCACAAGTCATAGTACTCTCAGATTATACATTGTACACACGAATTCGGATGAACTCTGATCATTTAGATGTTCTTTTGTTTTCCTTGAACATTAATGATATCATTGAGGATCTTGGAGATGATGGCAAAAGGTGGAATCTATATGTTTTCATGTTGCTGTTTGCTGATGATATGGGAAAAGTGGATAGAAGTGTTATCGAGCTACAGAAAAGATTGAATAATCATCAGTCAATTGGCAATTTTACTGTTAATTAAGATAAAACTAAGATAATGATTTCCAGTCGAGATGGTAGGTAAAAGAATAATGACTGATTCTATTTCGAAGGCTATAAGTTAGAAGTTGTTCCGTCCTATAAGTATCTAGGGGTGCATATTTCAAGCTCAGGTTCATTGCATTTTACACAGTCAACCCTTTCAAAGTAGACTTAAAAGGTTATCCGTTCTCTGAGGTTTTATGTCAATTTACCTATTAATGTATTATTATACATATTTGATGTCGAAGTCCTCCCGGTGATATTGTACGGTTCTGAGGTCTGGGGATTTTATGCTTCAGTTGCAGTTGAACGTGTTGCTGACAAGTTTTATACACAAGTCTTTCATTTTGGGCGAGACTATCCTAATATTGCTGCTAGAGGTGAATTTGGTCGCTACTCAATAAAAGTCAATTAATATATAAGAAAACTTTGAATCGGGATGTAAATAGTATATTGTGTAAAACTTATAATTTAAAATTCCTTTGGGCCGAAACTGGTATAAGGTGTTAGCCACTTAGTGTTAAGCATTTGTTCTTCAGATATGGATTTGGCTATGTATGGATAAATCGAGAATGTTGTATGTGTGGAAACCTATTTATCCTAATTGAAATATAGATGTATTATGATTAGTTATTATAGTTGGTATGAAAATATCTGTAATATATCTATATAAGACGTTTATGATGATTAAATTGGAAATAAGATTGTACCGGTATCTAGGATTGAAGCTCCAGTCATTAGGATAGCCTTATCTCATCTCCATTGTTCTAGCGACATACATCCCACTGAAGAGGGCGGGAAAGATTCTGTCCTTTCTGTGTAATTCCATGTATTGAGTCTGAATATCACTTTTGTGTGTCCATATTTTGAAACATTAAGGCATCATATTCTCCCTTAGTATTACTGCAATAATCCAGCAATGGAAACATTTAAAGAATTGATGTTACTACAAATAGTCAAATGCAAATACTGTCAATCGTTTGGCAAAGTATAACTTTCTCGGTATGAAAATGCTTAACAACTATTTTGAAAACATTGTTGTAGCTATTGAATATAATGGTTTTTTTATGACGTTTATACCACTCTATATAATTTCATGATTTTACTTTTATAATGGGCCTGTGGCCCCTTTACAGAAATAAACTCATTCTCGATCTCATTTAAATGATTTGAAAATTCTGTGTTACTTGACTTGTCTGCAGCATTTGATACCATAGACCATGGTATCCTGCTCAACACACTTGAACAACAAATCGGTATCAGAGGACAGGCTCTGCAATGGATTAACAATAGATTTTCTTGTGCTTCAGTTTGGAGTCCCACAAGGGTCGGTGCTTGGCCCAATACTTTTCACAACCTACACTTCTCCCTTGGCTGAAATTGCCAGAGCTCATAATTTCTACTTTTATTTTTATTCTGACGATTCCCAACTTTATCTGTCCTTCAAACCACTATGTCAAACGTCTGGGGAGCAGGTATTTGCCTCCGCCTAGAGGTACATTGAACATATCATAGGTTGGATGACAAACCATTTCCCAAAACTAAATGAGGATAAGACTGAGCTGCTGGTCATCACTCCAAAAAGGATTGCATCTACCCTGTATCTCCCTCATTTCTCAATTGGCGACTGTGTTGTAGATTCCGCCATGGAAGCCCGCAATCTTGGAGTGAGTTTTGACTGCCACATGTCTCATGAGTCTCATGTTAATGCAATCTGCAGACGATCTTTCTTCCATATCAGAAACATTGGAAAGATCAGAAAATATCTAGATGAAGGAACAGCAGCGTCTCTAGTTCAGGCTAATGCTACATCACGCCTTGATTACAACTCGCTCCTTTATGGACTCCCAAAACAGCTCATCAAAAAACTCAAGCACGTCCAAAATGCTGCAGCCTGTGTGGTCACTCGTACTTGCAAGTTTGAGCACATCACCCCTGTTTTAAGGAGACTCCACTGGTTACCTGTGTACTTAAGAATTTCCTACATGATCTGTATTCTTACTTTTAATGCTCTTCACCATCTAGCCCCTGCTTATATCACAAATCTTATCAAGCCATATCAACCTCATCGCAGTTTGCGGTCAGGTAACAAAAATATCTCCTCACGGCATAAAGCTCGAGAACCAAGACATACAGCTAACGGTCATTGGCGTCAGCAGCACCAACCTTATGGAACTCTCTGCCACTTTATCTGAATCTCCCTCAGTTCTCATTTGGCGACTGTGTTGTAGATCCCGCCATGGAAGCCCGCAATCTTGGAGTGATTTTTGACTGCCACATGTCTCTTGAGTCTCATTATAATGTTATCTGCAGACGATCGTTCTGCCATATCAGAAACATCAGAAAGATCCGAAAATACCTAGATGAAGGAAGGCAGCGTGTCTAGTTCAGGCTTATGTAACATCACTCATTAGTTACAGCAACTCGCTCCTTTATGATCTCCCCAAACACCTCATCAAAAACTCTAGCATATTAGTTAAATGTTCAGAAGTGCCAATATTGTCTTAACCTTCTCAAACTCTAAACAACATGAAAGTTTTCTGTAAAGGACAACCTTCTTATGCATGCATGCTCGTGATAACTGAACACATTTTTGAACTTATCTTACACAAAGTCGCCCGAACTGTTTATAATGATCTGACACAATTATATATGTAATTTCTGCAAGTCATTTTTATTTGAATTTGTTTCTTTTTAATCTGGTTTGATATATTTTGCTTTCATCATAAATGTTATGCACTAAAGGCAAGTTACTGTAGAAGCAAAAAAAACATCATAGATTATATTTATATTTATAAAGAGAACTTACCATACACTCAGGAAAAAAAAACGATACCATATAAAATGCAAGCCAAGATTGATAATTATGACGGAAACAGGCTTACTTCATGTCTTTCACAGCAACCTGAACTAAATTATGAATTTAAAAAAACAATCTGATGATGTTTTTGAAATAGATGCCTTTAACTGTTTTTCGTTTTGAAATCTCCTTAACTAGACAAACATAGTGAAAACTGGCTTGTTTTACTTTTTCCTAACGTCATCCAGTGTTTGAGAGTAAAACAATAATTTCTATGGAGGTTATTTATTTCTACAATATCTAATATTCATAGAATTTCTACATTTCATAATTTCATAAGTTTCATGACATTCTGGCCTGTGTTAGGACCCAAGGGGATTTGAACGGTCACAGGGCCGTTAACCCCTGAATCCGTTTACCGGATCCCCTGCCTTATTCTCCGGATTCATGCTAAAATGGTGTACTGGGATACGGTGCCGTATACCTCGCCGGATCCTAGATCCTGACGGACACCGCCGGATTCTCGTCCGGATCCTATGTAAATAAGAATACCAGGATCCGGCACCAGATCCCTCTCCGGATCCTAGATCCGGACGGACAACCCCGTATTCTCTTCCGGATCCTAAGGAGATTAGAATACTGGGATATGGTGCCGGATACCTCACCGGATCCTAACCTAGTGGTAGGAGTAGACAATTATGTAAGAATGAAAGGTTTATCATCAATTTGGTTCATTCTTTACCTGATCCAGACCTTCAGTTTAAAAACTCACCTTTCAAATAGTTAACATGAATTATCTGATGATTTTGAGAAATGGATTGAATCAATTAATTGATAACTCTATCTTTCTTAATCACAATATTGTACAAAATATTGTTTGAGATATTGTTTTAAATAATACATTGAAATCATAACAAATAGATTTTCAAGTTCCATGTGTCCATGTGTCATGCTTAGTGACAAAAGTCATGACATAGAGCTACAGTATTCAAACAGATATTTTGAACAAATAAGCATGATAAATGATCTCACTGACTTAGAATGCCAAGATTCAACCAGTTAAGCATACTGCCCAGCTCATTCAAGGATGAATGCAGACCACTTGACTGCCTCCTAGACACAATAAGTGTATTGTTCCACCTGCTAGGTTTTTATGCAAAAAAACTAATGAATGTGAGTTGAATATCTTGATCCATTAACAGCTCAGTGTCTCAATTGTATGTCTCTCTATCACTATCAAGGAACAGAGATATATGCATGTGTGTGTGTGTTTGTGTTTGTAGTTTTGTATTAAGTATGTACTTCTCTAAGTATGTACTTTGCAAAGTATTTATTTTTGTATGAATGTATTCAGAGACCGCAAATATTCTGCTTATCATGCTTGAATACACATTACACACCTGATGTGCCGATCTCATTAACAGGCCTCATTAACCATATCACTAATTGCAATTAGGCAACAAGTGTTTATTGCAGTAGCATAGGGGATGGGGTAAAGGGATGAGGGATAAGGTTAGTGTAAAGCAACACTTAAACTTAAACAGATATAGGGAAATATGACTATATAAAAAATAACAAAGTAAACACTTACTAAAGAACAAAAAATCTTAATAAAAGGAAATGGCATAACAAATGTTGTTAGCTCTCTTAATCCTTAATCGGAGCGTTTGATAGTTAAGACCTATAGCAGAATGTTTACATTTTTTTGTGAAGCAAATGGTTTGACACTGATAAAATGCACATACTAGGTTGTTCTTTAATGTCACTCTTCTATCTTTCTAATATTATTTCTCTAATGTCTTAAGGTCACATATCTTTTAAGAACATTATTGGTTTTTTTTAAATGTTGTACATCTGACCATTTTTCTAGTTAAGTAGTCACTAACCTTTGAACATTGAAAGGAACTTTCGTCAAAATTCAAAAGATTATCTTATTTATGTTCAAAGTCTTTGTTATTGACTACATTGAGAACACTCAATTATGTTCAACAAACAAATACCAACAAACATTTGTATGGTCCAATAGAAGGCGCTTTGCTGCCTGCATTTATGCCGGAAGTGCTCATACAAGAGATTGATGAACTCTACTTTGGTTATTGTGGCTGTAACATGTGAATTCTTACTGACTGAAATTATGGTAAACTCCATTTATAATGAATCATGCCAGTCTATTAACCTTAAGCTTTATTCAGTTATAGTCTTGGTGCAGTGTTTGTTTTTAATTGAGAGTTTTACTTTCTATTGCACAGTGCTAATATTACATTTTTTTCACAAAGGTCATACAGAAGATATTAGTGAATACATTATCATCTGACAGTCTTCCTTGATTTGTCTCATAGAAAAGTAGTTAAGGGTCATGGGCCTCCTTTGAAACCTTTGGATCAGCAAGAGAAACTGAAATAAATAGGTATGAACTTGAACATAAGAACCAGTCAACTTTTACACCAATTGTTCACAACTCTTTTGATTGCTTTTAACTAAATTTAATGCAAGGGTTAATGACTATAGTCTGTTCAAATTACATATGATGTCATTATAATTGTAACTTTCAATTTGTTGTCAGTGCTTATGCTCTTGGTCCTGAATGCTTCCGACAGATAAATTATCCCCCCCCCCCCCCCTCCCCTTACAAAAATTCACTCACTTTTAGTCGTGAATATGGCATCGGTCCCGGTCCGCATTGACACATCAAAAGATTATTCTAATAACACGGCTTTCAATCTCCATATACTTGTAGTTGTATTTCAGAACGCGACTTGTTAAATATTTCATAAGGTTCATGCCTGCAATATGAAAAATACAGCAAATTATCTACCTCTTTGACAAGGCTGTCCAATTTTAACTGTATAGATTTCAAACATATGCATGAGTATTCAAATCAGGAAAGAAATGGCCAAATCATATTATGTTATTCAATCAGTACGGGGAAGCAGTATATTACGTAGTGAGAAGTCTTGACAATAGAAAATGTGAACAAATCCTGTAACTATGATAACAGTCATCAAACATGCATAGCATTGGTAATGAAACTTTTCCCCAAAGTATATAAGTAATAACCATGCGATTTTACCTGTATCTTTTGAAGGTAGATAATTATGAAAATTATTGAAATCTTTAGTTTGCCAAACGACTTGATACAAATAGCTGTTTCAATCCATTATTCATTTCTTGCACACATTTAATGGTAATATTTCTTTTTTTTTTCACGTTTTATCTTTTGACTAGCTGCGAAGTATTTTTACCTTTTTTACAGTGTTACCACCCATGCACTAGGTAGATCATACCAAATACCAAATCATAATTGTCATCCCAGCGAGATTACCTACAAGAAAATTAAAATTCACAAAAAATATATCCCTATACACAATACGTTTGTATCTTGTTCAGGTACCACGTCATGTCACAAGATTATAACGCCGCTTATGGCTGAAATATTGCCCAAGCGGCGTAAAACAACAACTCACTCGCTCACTCACAAGATTAAACAAAATACTTTCCCATTCACAAAATCAAAACCTTTTATTCTTTACATGATCACATAATATTTCTTGTCGTTTATGAAATGGTCAACAAATGCAAAAAGGATTAACTTGCGCCCTAAGTTCTTGTTTTTGTACTTGTCAAAGTGTGTAGAATTTCTAATGTCAAGGGCCTGGGTGTTTTTATAGAAAGTATCTGACTGTGGTAATTCAGATATGTCACATTTGCCGCAAATATTTGTTTGTGAAGTTATTCAGACAAAGATATGTTAGAGGAAATTGGTTTATGGAATATTCAATTTTCAATGCACTATTATACAACACATTTGTAGCCTTATTAAAAGGGCTTTTATAAGTGCTAACGGTTTCCTATGAAAATAATATCTTGAAAAGCATGAATTCGTCACTTTTACTAAATAAAACACTTCATTGTCAAAACATGTTATCAATATGTGAAACATCACTAACCTCGACTTAACCACTTTTCAAGATTTATCAACAAAATAAAAACTGGACTTCATTTTTGTTAAGTTGTCCAATAAACACCTTTAATTAGCCTGTCATTGAGACAGCGTAATCATCGGCTCTGATAGACCCACCTGGCCTGGATTAGGGGTCATAAAACTTGCTCGGGTGTGACGTAATAAACAGACTATACAGGTAACGCATCAAATACTGAAATACTGAAATACCGCCTAAATAATTGTTTAATTACAATTGTTGTGGATATGTTTTACGCCAAATGCTTAGTAGTATTACATCGTCAAATGATTAATCTAACTGAGTGGGAAACATTTTCTAAGAATTATGTTGTATTGTTACCATAGATGTATAAGATAACGAGGCTGATTCTGTTTATGACATCATATAAAGAGGGCATGGCCAGTCATGCATTCACTGGTTCGAGGCCTTATAGGTCCAAGCGGCCCATCAAAAGTGGCGTTTAAAAGGGCTTTAATAACCAAACTGAACATACCTGAGTAGCGACCTTTGACGCACTATACAATATTGGAATCAGACTTTCTTATATTCCAAAGAAAAAAGTTGTGGTTATTTGAACTTGAAAAGATAAGTTTACTCTATTGGACAGAGAGGTCAGATGTACAATACAAGATACATGACATAGTCAATTCAGTACATTACATATATTTCATAGACATAGCGTTCTATAAACAGGCGAACATGTGAACAGATAGGTAAATGGAATTAGTAATATGTAAAATGGTACTATCAAAATAGGTTATGACATACTGACCAGAATTTTGAATGCTTAAGTACAGTTCGAATAGGCATTAAAGCGATCAACGTAATATACTGTCTTAATGTTTTCTTTTACATGTCTAAAATTTGGTATCTTTTCCTGTTGTTTCATTTTAAATAAATTGTATTTAACGACAGTAATTATCAAATTTATGACACAGTTTCTCTGTTCACAAAATCCTAAAATAATGGATTTATTTGTTGAGAATTTTATTTTAGTTCATGTTTTATCAAAAATCCATTCCTCAAGTTTTCCCAGATAGAATGGATAAGGTCACATGCAGAATGTTTCGGGTGGACAACGTACAGATATTAGAATCTATAGTTAATTTTTTGACAGGAGATCATTTGTTGGCAGAAACATATGTATCAAACTGTATTAGAACCAAGAATGTTTTACATTGGTGTAAGATTAAAATGTCATTTTTCTATTGTTTCCCATTTTTTCTCATCAGTGGTTTCATTAAGTTCTTTTTGCCATTTTTCTCGGAATTTTAACGTCGTGGATTGTTCTCGGTTATGAGTGTCTCATTAATTTTTCTACAACCTTTCGGTTCTCCAACTATGTTTTGTAATAGATATTGTAAAATTGGTAGTTGAATTTTCTTTTCAATATGTACATTTATAGGTTTTCAGTAATATTTTATGGATTCGTATTCCTTGATATTCCAGAACATTGGTTTTGCATTCAAATAAAATTTAATTTCTCCTGATCTAGAAAATAACCATTATCGTCAAACACATCATTGATTAAAGTTTTTCATTTACCTGAGTAATGCTGCTAGGTTTTGATAGTTATTAAACATCTGTCGCGTTTTGCGTTTTCTGCCTTTTGGGTTATAGATTTACCCCCATGACTTTAATGTGTCTTTCCAAACAGGATTTATTGGTGGTGTTATGACTGTTGTGAGTATATTTTGTTCGCATGTCTTAGAAAGCTGTCAATGTCGCGATGCATAGTTGTTTGTGTCAATGTCTTTATTTTTATTCAGAGTTGGTTTTTCTTTTAATCCATGAAATCTTTTGTGATCAAATGAGATTTTTTATATCTGGAATTCGTATCCCCCTTGTTTAAAGTACTTTGTCGGGTTTATTTGTCTATATAAACTTAAAGCAAAGCTGTTCTATTTGCTTGATCATTTGGTCACTTGGGTTGGGTAAATTATGTGATTAAGTTGTGGTAAGAGAAGGCTTTTTAATACAGTATTTCTACCTAAGGGGGTTAGATGTCTTGCTAGCCATAGGTTCATGGATAATGTTTAGAGTCTTGAGTGTATCTTTATAATCGCGTTCTAACTTTACTGCAAGATTATGAGAAAATATAATACCTGTAAACGAGTCAGTGTAAACGAGTTATTCTTCCAACCAAGATTCCAGATTATGCAAAATTTTCTTTTTGAGTTCTTTTCTGAACCTATCCGTAATACTTGCGTTTTATTTATGTTGATGTTTAAGTCTGAGAAGGAGGATTATTGATTAAGTGTTTTCAATCTGGCCTGTACGCTTTTTTCAGTTCCATCTAGTATGAGTGAGGTGTCATGGGCATATTGAGAAAAATAAGGTATTCAGTATATCCTATTGTTATCCCTTTAATTTTATCATTATTTTTTATCATTAGGACCAAGATTTCTGTGCCGCCGATTTATTGGACATAGTTATGAATTATTATTTTTAAAAAATGTTGCAGATAGATATTGGATTTTTATGACACATTTCGTTTAAAACGAGGATTGACTTCCCAATCATTCAAGCTCACCGACCTGTTTGACCTACTACAATAGCTATTAGCAAACTTTGATGTAAGAATGCTTCTCTTTAATCAATATACGTATGC
>OU744728.1:52235536-52342108 GCA_916613615.1 Steromphala cineraria
GCTGTGCTTCCATTTAATACTTTTTTCTAACGAGTTAATGATTTTGTATGAAACGAGCGATGTCCTTTTGATGTAATTGTTACCGTATTCTGTTGTTACTGTTATTATTTTCTTATTATCATACCAAACTCTATAAATTGCTGTACTCCTCATTTTTGAGCATATGCTTGAAAACGGTATAAGAATCTATACCGAAACGTCGCTACTGTCCAATAAAGTTGTTCATCCATAGAATTACTCGTGTCTTCGATATTACATTAGTTTAATATTGCCATAAAAATATTACACTGCAGTATATTACACGGGCGAATTATAACAAGAGTTTATCAACCACAAAGTGCTTTCAAACTGTGTATACTTCAGGAAATAAAGGCCATCGTCGTGAAGACTAGCGTTGATAATACCACAGCACTTTAGTTTCCCCCACATATTGTTAGCTTTTCCAGTTGGACTGATCATTTTTATTCATTGGAATAAAAAAGATCAGCTAAATTATATGATCATGCAGAGTAAAATTCCGATAACAATTACATTTACCAACACTGGAATATTGTTGTCACCAGACTCAGCTTATTGTGTATTAGATCACGTGTGGTCTCCGCGTAGGAAAACAAAGGACTACCATATCCGTACATATCGTAGTAGATCTAGTCGTGCTTCATTACTGTGTATTTAACAGTCTTCAATACCTAGGTCTAGGTCATAATTCTGCCAGACTAGATTGCCTGAATACACACTGAAATGAAAAACTTCAAAGAAATGTAAAAATATACATTAGGGTACAGTTATTCTTTCAAATATTTCACTGTGTATTTTTCTTTCTTTCAATAATCTTTTAGTATTTAAGGACACATGCTTAGAAAGGTTATCAATTAGTTGCTAATTAATTCTAAAATAATATTTTTTCATCTTATATTCTTATATTTCGCCCTGTGTTTATTTGTTAGGTAGGCATGGCTCGTTAGTTTTAAGGCATTACGAGTTACGAGAATATTACATGACTCAAATTTCACTCAACTAAATGTTCATTCACGAACATACCTAAAACATTCATAAATATGAATTTCAAGTAAAAACTTTATTAAAAGTGCAAAGCTCAACTACTGAAAAATAATGGAGCGATAGAACAACATGCTGGCGTCACTTGTAAGAACCCTCTCAAGTTGAAATTCGAGGAGCCTATCTTATAAGTACCTTCGATAACCGAACACAGACAAACCTCACGCAGAGCCATTGCAAGCAATGACTTGGAAGACAAGTCATCCGAAACACCCAACCGCCTAATCTTAAAAGGGGGTAACATAAAACCAGTACCTCGGATATATACGTTGTTATTTCTTATATTGCGTATGAAGTCTGCTGACTTGGAGGCATAAATAAATCCGTCACTCCGGCTACCTGCAAGTTGTTGCACCCCATTCAGAGTACAAATGCTGGTGATTGAAGTGTTAGGAGAACATGGTTCAACCCAGTCGGGGCTTTGATCAAGAGTTTGGAATATAGGTGAGTAACCATACTAGAACTTGTCACTGTACTTACCACAGAGAATGACAATAAGCAATATTTGAAAGCATTTAAACCTCGCTTCTATTGTTTGAACCCATGGTATAATGAACCACATTGTACTACACCCAAGAATCAGACGGAACTTCTTGTCGTGACAGAATCAACAAGTTTAGGTCTAGTTATAATCGTCTCCGTCAAAGTCAAAATTCAACAAATACCCTCTCCTTAAATAACGACAAACAATGAAGGAACAACTTTTTATGCCCCCGAATCGGAGATTCCGGGGGTATCTCCGATTCGGGGGTATATTGTTTTTCACCTGACCGTCTGTCCGTCAGTCTGTCGTTTTGTCCACAAAAACTTTAACCTTGGTCATAACTTTTGATTGGTCAGAGCTAGGTCTTTGATACTTGACATATGGATCCATTGTGATGAGACCTTTCAGATGACACCATGACATTTGACCTTGTGACCTTGACCTTGACACAGCGAGCAGGATGCATCCGGGGGCATTCGTGTTTCATAAACACATCTTGTTTTTCTGGTTTTACAGTTTTGGTAGTTTGCAAAATCGAAGGTATTGTCTCGAGCAATTCGTCGTTTCATATAGTCATTACAGTCGGAAATATGTCCTTTTTTATCTGACTGATACCGCTGACCATTACTCCGTCTTGGTGGAAAATTACGGCCAATTTACACGTCACAAAATACACAAACGATACACCCACATTGCTCGTATCCGTAGGGGAGACCAGGCAAAGTGACTAAGCGTATTTCTCCTTAACGATCGACAGATGGTGTGGTTTGTCATTATGAACAAATTATAGCATATGTTAAGAAACGTTGTTGTCCACGTTTGCATCGTTAGCGTAAGCGTGAGTTGGAGACTTACCATTGCAAAAAGTTAAAAAAAAACATAATTATTTTTAAGGAAAGAATATGTCCGAATTCCAATATTTCATATAAACAAAACGCAACATTGAACTCAAATGCACCTATTACACAAACATATATCACCTTACGTTGAATTAGGAATTTTGTGATTCATTGCTTGAATTATTTTCTTGTATGCACATATCGAATGGTACCCTTAAAGGGGGGGAGCGCTTTACCACGAGTGAGCAAAAATATTTTTGTTATGGTCAACACAATAGTGTCAGAGATATCAATTATTATTCTTAAGCAAATATCGTTAAATAAAATTGTAATTTTCATTCTTTAATTTTCCTGTATTTAAAAGAAATGATATTATCAATGAAGTACCAAAATCATATATGATTTTTGTTTCGCTTCTTTAAGGGGCATTTTTGGGATTTTTGTTTCATTTAGAAACACGTATAATTTTTTTGATGTTTTAGCATTAGTTTGATATTCATTATATTTTTTGTTTTACCCCTAAATGATTAAGAAGATACCTTATTGGCAAGCCCGACAGAGATCAGATGTTTGTATAATGTTAACTTTGTCCTTTAAACCAATCAATTTCTTTATTTGTTTCATATTTTAATTGTGATCTGATAATTAATGAGTTAAACTGCCAAGGTTCATGACATATACAAATATATTGTCCTTCATTGCATACTGAGACTAGGTATATACTATTTGTTAGATTTTCATCAGGGTGCCTGTGAGCTGCATGGCACTTTAAAAAAAACTTTGTTGTATGGTAGTTGCTCATTAAAGGTGTTTGACACATCACATTTACGTGTCTTTTCGCATGGGGTGCTTTGCCCCAAACTAAGGAGCAAAGTGCACCGCCTTTGTCGAAACACATTTTCGTTTATATCTCTTTATGCTGGCATGGTAGGTTAAAATCATTTGCATTAAAATAGTTTATATGACGAGAATAAGAGACATGCTGCAAGTTGCATTCTAAACATGTTACTGTGCCCAGAGAAAAACACTTATATGTTAGGGGGCGCGCTTTGTCCTGGTCTCCCATACTAATAGGAATAGTATTCTCTCCCGGACATAATTGTTAATCCGCAAAACTTACTTTCGAAGAGTTAAGATTTGTGAATTCTTAACACACAGCCCTATCAATAAACGACATTACATTTTGTTGAGAGGAAAATGTGTTAATTTTGATTTCCCAACATCGTTCCTTAATTTGAATTAAAATCATCAATATAGAATCAAAATTTTAATGACATGATCAGTAAAACAAAATCACTATCAAGCCATGAACGACGAGGATGAAAATCAAGTTACATTACAAAGCAATTCGACGCAATTAGCAAAATGATAGGCAGTGATAAGTATGGTAATATGTTTGGGCCACACACGAATCAAAGCACAAATTTGTGGTAACTTTCATATTCATCCCAAAATCCCTAAAGAAATGCATAGTAGATCACAGATCACAACTTTTCTTCTACATATATATTAATGAAACATAAACGTATTACATTATTTAAATATCAATAACTGATGAACTTTAAAAATAGGCGGTAACCGTTACATAAATCATCAAATATCGGAAATTAACATTTGTCTTAGGTGATAACTTATATACAAAATATATGCTATGTGGCCACAAATTTCGATAATATGCAATCTAGTTCATTAAATGTTTTCATTAGTATTTCGAAAGACAATTTGTCACTCTCTGTCAACAGATTCTTACATTAACAGTCTGTATGCATTGGTCGTGGTAAATGTAATGTAGACGACTCGTATTGTTCGTCTAGACCGCGACATAGCCGGTTATACACTCCCCTCAACAGATGACATATAGGCAACACTATATCCCTCTATACAATAGACAGCCATGTTGTTTAGCGACGGTAAATCGACACCACACTCAAATCCCACATGGTGTCATATACAATCACTAACAATCGATTCCCTTCATTGAGTTTCTTATCGCAAACCTGTAACGATTCTCAGTAAATGGGTGAGAGAGACATATTATTTATTTTTGTCTCATCCATGGACTACACAATGAAAATACATTAAAAAAATAACTGTTTATATATTCGCCACCAAAAAGATTATAACAGACGTTTTCATATCTATATTTATATATCATACTAAAACAAACACTACATTTATCTATATTTCTAAATTAATTTCATACATACGAAATATATTTTAGAAATTCTATATTAATATCATACATACAAAATACAATAGAACACGGATATAGCGAACTCGGATTTGGCGAACAATCGGATATAGTGAACCGACTTTTATGTTCCATCAAATGCCCCATGTATGGCGGCCAAACGCGAGTAGCGAACACCGGCGAACTAAATTCTTGGTCCCATGGAGTTCGGTATATCCGTGTTCTAGTGTATAACAAAAACTTGCACACCCTCCAATTAACCAGAGCTAATCTACTAATGAACTCAGTTACTGACAAAATCTCGACGATACACCGAATCGAGGGGCATTGGGTGGATTTAAATAGGTTCAATTCTACATTACACAGTAATTTGGAGTTTTGTGTTTGAGGGAGTAAAAGCCTTGAAGCTATAGTGGACGGAGGTGGGGGAGGGGGGGGGGGGTGTAAGCTGTGTTTCACGTGGTGTAATTTTGGGATATATTCTTGATATTGAAACCCAAATAATTTTCAAACTTGTAAAAAACATGGGGTTTGGCATAAAACATGTTTTATTATCCCCATGCCCTAACCCCAAACCCGGTTTTTACACATATGAGCAGGCCTACCATCGCCCTAGTGACTATGCTTATGTTATAAGCCAGCACACACTTTGATATAGGTCGATTTAGACAATGACAAAAACATTTCCCGATATCTTCCAATAGCTGCAATCATTTGTTTTCGGGTAAAAATTACAATATGTATTGTTAGCGTGCTCGTCTCGTGTATACGAAACTCGCAAATCCACACGACATAGAGCATAGCTTTAAAGATGCTGTTTCATACATGCATGCGGTTCAGGCTGAAATTTAGCTATTGAGAAAACAATACATCACTTTGTAGAAAAATCTCTCATCGAAATTTTGATATCATATTTAGATAGTTTAATCAACAATAACATACTTATTTCGACGCCCAAAGCACAGTACCCCTTGTAGAAAGGGCATAGCATTTAACGAACCCGCTTTCGGTGACGTAATCATTACACGTGTAGGTTTTACACAGTGTCACAACTAGCGAATTTGCGTTCGATGGGTATTAACTTTGGCAGCAACGAATACCTTATTCGGAGAAAAAGAAAAGAAAATCTAGTCGTGCGCGACAAAGACGGTTTTCAAGCGTATATTTAGAGACCGGTAGTTGTGAGATGGCCACACTTGATTCGCCTTTATGGTTGCTGCTGTTTCCGTAATTTTGGTAAATTATCTCATATTTAATGAATTTTGGTCCGATTTTCCCTAGGTTTGTCGCTAAATTTTCTAAAAATACAACGAATACATTAAGAATACTTTAAAAAATATTGCAAGGCTGATACAGCATCTTTAAGCTTCAAGCTTCAGAGTTGTCTCCCTTGGACAACATTCATCACTGCCCTCTTGACTCAAATTGTAATAAACCTGACTTATATCAATTTAACTTTATGGAATTGAAATTTATCTATTTGTTTTTGGAGTAATTGAAATGTTTTTGGGCCTTGAAATTAATTTCTGTAACATTGTTGATGAAAAAAGGAATTTTTGAAAATGTTATTACAATTCAGTGCAGGTCAGAAAATGTGAATCACTTGACTCAAATAGTAATAAACCTGACTTATAATAATTTGACTTTATGGAATTGAACCGTATTTAATTTTTTTAGTATTGGGAATGTATTTAGGCTATTAAACAGTTTATGTCAAAGACATTTTTAATAATTCTAGTACAATTCAGGGCTAGTCTAAAACGTTTTATCACTTGACTTAAACTTTTACAAACTCAACTTATATTAATTTACCTGTATGGAATTGAAATTTAACTAATATTTTGGAGTATCTTAAATGTATTTAGGCCATGAAAACAGTTCTGTCACATTGTTGGTGAAAAAAAGAGACATTTTTGAAACTTTTAATTCAATTCAATAACCCTGTAGTCAAACAGTATAAACCATCGTCATCAATGACAAACATTTGCAAGACCATTCTAACAAAAAATATTAAAGAGCTATATAAATAAACATACGTAATAAAAAAAAACTTTCATCGGGTCAAAATAACTGCCATCGTGAGTTGAATGAACCGATCGAACAATTTTACTGTCAGGTACCATATAATAGGCAGTTCACGTCTTATGTTTAAAACACCCATTTATCAATCTTCAGTGTTCTTTACTTTAGGCTTGTTTATTTTGAATTAGAGACTACACAGGCTGTCATCTAGTTTAGCTAATGTTCGTTGATTCAACGCAATTTGCCATTGCAACTTAGCCGTAGGGAAGCAACTCTTGCCCTACGTGAAATAGACTTGTCCTCTTTTCCCCGTAAGGTGATAGAACATGTGTTCGAATCCGTTAAAAACAAGTTTAAATGTTTTACATTTGAAAATGAGCGGTTTTGGGTGTTTTTTTTAAACTTTTAAATTGTGACTAAATATCTGAAACGGTATTAAAATGCTTTTATTTTATTGAAAAAGAATTATATTTTGTCAATTCACTGTCGCAGTCATTACACCGTTCATTTGCATATATCAATAAGCGCATCTTTTAAAACAATGTCAACTAAAAATGGTATAATCAAGCATTTTTTTCGAATAAATGTGTATTTAGCTCACCAAGGCTAGCAAAATACAATGTTTATTCCTAATGCAGGATATTTACGATCCCAAAACACACGAGCATGATAACCTGTATTTTTTTTACAATCAACAAGTCACAACAAAGTGTGTTGACAAATACATGTAGAAAGTTGGTATGGAGGTTCGTCTGCTCGCAACAAAAACAAAGTTGTCAAAATTGTTAAAACTGCCAGCAAAATCAGTGGTATACATTTAACATTTTTGATTTTGAGAACCAAAAAATTTCAAGCTTGTAAAAATCATGGGGTTTGGCATATAACATGTTTTATTATCCCCATGCATCCACCCCCAAACCCTGTTTCTACACATATGAGCAGGCCTACCATCGCCCTAGTGACTCTGCTTATGTTGTAAGTCATCACACACGTTGATATATACTCACGTGCAAAAGAAACGTCCCCAAACATTTTTTATTTGTAATTTTTTATCTAATGACATTGAACCTAACTCAGTGTTAGGAATAGGTCACATACACACTCAAGTTGATTACATGACCAGAAAAGGACAATAAATGCACGTTTTTTACGAGAAAAATGATTTTAATCAGTGAAATTTCCTAAATGTACATAAAAATACCCGTATGGTCTTGGGGTATAAAGCCCCCGCATCAGTTACATCATGTTGACAACAAGAACATGCCGCAATTAACTTCAAAGCAGAGAGGGTGAGCAAAATGTATGCTTCAACTTGGCGCTACAAACGACTATGTCGCTAGAATCTTGAACTGCTCGAAGCAAACAATTGGTAGGCTGTTGATGCATTTTGGACAGACTGGCAGGACAATAAACAGGCCCAGGAGCTACAGACCGAAGGTGACCACCCCCATTGTAGACAGACATTTACGGGTGCTTCCCCTGAGGAACATTTTCCTGACTGTGACGTCATCAGCTGCACACAGCCTGAATCACAGAATAATAATAATAGATCACTTATTATGCGCTGTAATCCATGCATAATAAATGCTCTAAGCGCGAAGATCAGAAAAAGGCTTGTTTAAAAAGGTGTGTTTTCAGAAGAGATTTAAAATGTGAATAAGAGGGAGCTGTTTTGAGTTCAAGGGGAAGATTATTCCATGCAACAGCGGCTGCATATGAAAATGTCCTCTCTCCATAGCTCTTTGTGGACACTTCAGGAACACACAGAAGGTCTTTCTCTCCAGAGCGAAGAGTTCTACTCGGCACATACACCTTCAGTAGGTCCTGGATGTAGGTAGGAGCTGTTCCTGTCAAGGACTGATAGGCAAAACACAAGGTTTTAAATGTTATCCTATACTGGACCGGAAGCCAGTGCAGCTCTTGAAACACTGGAGTTATATGACTGTGTTTTGGAGAACGCGACACAATCCTTGCAGCAGTGTTCTGTATTTTCTGTAGCTTGGAAATGAGCTGTTTTGGTACTCCAGTTAGTAACACGTTACAATAATCAACCCGTGTCATTACCATTGAAAGTACCAACTTGACAGCAGCATCCTTTGTCAAAAACTTTCTAATTTGACTGATGTTCCTGATTTGCAGGTAGCATATCAAGGAAACACGATCCACATGTTTCTCTAACGAGAGTTCTTGATCGAGGACCACGCCAAGATCCTTCACTGATTCACTAAGCGGGATCTGACTTCCACCTAATGTGATGACGTCAACATTAGTCTTCAAACGCCTCTGTTTTGGGCCAATAAGGATACATTCAGTCTTTTCCTCATTTAACTTGAGTTTGTTGCAAGTCATCCATGTCTTGATGGCATTGCAACAGTTTGTTATTTTGTTAACTGATTGTGTTGCATTAGTTGGATTCGCCTTGAAGATAGATGAGAGCTGAGAGTCGTCAGCATACAAATAACGCGGGAGATGGTGATTTTCAGCTATTGCTCCAACGGGAGTTACATACAGGGTGAATAAAATTGGCCCCAGCACTGAGCCCTGCGGAACTCCACAAGTGAGAGGTTTTGAAGCAGATGTAATTCCATCAACAAGTATAGCTTGGGATCTTGCACAAAGATATGATTGAAACCGCTGTAGTGCTGTACCAGATATACCCATTCTTCTCTGGAGTCTGCACAGTAATCTGTCATGGTCGATGGTATCGAATGCAGCACTGAGGTCCAGTAGGACCAACAGTGCTACATTACCTCTGTCAACCCCATCACGGAGGACATTCAGGACTCTTAGTAGAGCAGATTCGGTGCTGTGGTGGGGTCTATATGCCGATTGGTAGGGGTCGTACAGGGAATGATCATCAAGATGTTTGCACAGACGGGTAGACACAGCCTTTTCAACAAGTTTAGAGATTAATGACAAGTTAGAGACCGGTCTATAGTTCTTCAATATCTCTGGATCAAGGCCAGATTTCTTGAGGAGTGGTTTCACGAGAGCATGCTTCAGAGTGCTTGGAACTGTCCCTGATGTAGTACTAAGATTTACAAGCTTAGTAATTGGAGAAAGCAGAATGCCTAAGTTTTCATAGACAAGTCTGGTAGGAATTGGATCCAGCGGACATGATGTTGGATTGGCTGTCTTAAGAAATGACAAGATGTCTGCCTCGGTGACAGGTTCAAACGACTCCAGTTGAAGTCCCTTGAAAAGATCTGGATCTTCATCATTCTCATGTTCTGGAACATCTTCAAAACTCTGACGTATGAGATCGATCTTGGTGATGAAATAATCAGCAAATCGTTCGGCTATTTGTTGATTGTTACCGGTGGATGGCAAGGCAATATCAGCAGTTTTTCCCATAAGGTTGAACAACAGTTTATAGAGTTTTCTAGAATCAGACGATGACTCCTTTATCTTCGTATTGATGTGTTCACGCTTGCTTTTTTGGATGATTGATGTGACTTTGTTTCGAGTCAATGCATACAGTTGTCTGTGAATTTCAAGGTGTGTTTTTCGCCATCGACGTTCTGCTTGCCTTCGCTCACATTTTGCTGTTCTCACTTCAGGGGTAAAACACCAAGTTGACTTTGGTCGCTGGGGAAGTTTTCTAACCTTTTCAGGGGCAAATTCATCCAAGAGCTCTTTCAGTACCGTGTTATACAATTTCACTAACTGTTCACACTCATCTGGGGGATCCCGTATCAAGTCCGATTCTAGTAGTGCATTCCTAAAAGCAGTTTTATCCATCTTGAAGTTATAGGATATGGGGGTCGGTTAGTATCCAACTCTACACTCACAAGTGAATGGTCAGAAATTAAAAAGTCCTTCACATCAACATTCCCAACACAGTTCTCAGATCCACGTGACAGGACCCAGTCTAAAGTGTGACCCGATTTATGTGTTGACGCTTTGACATGTTGTACAATATAATGTATTTCAAACAGTTTGGTGAGTCGTTTGGTGTCCGGATTGTCAGGTAACTCATTATGAAAATTGAAGTCGCCTAAGATAACTAGTCTACCTTTAGTTTGGCAAACAGTTTCCAACAGTTCACAGAATTCTTCATGGAACATTTTATTTGTCAGTTTATTCCTTTTAGAAGGAGGTGGACGATATAGACCTACAATTCTAGTAGCAGTCTTTCCATGTGTTAGCAGAAATTCAATACTCTCAAATGATTCTGCTGTTTGAAAAGAGGGTTTACAGGGCTTAAAATGCAAATAGTCTCGAAAAAGCATTGCAACACCCCCGCCTCTTGATTTCCTTGCTATATGATGAAGTTTGTAACCAGGTGGAGTCATGGAGGCCACAACAGATTCATCACCATTGTCTTTCAGCCATGTTTCAGTCATAACAAGGATATCAATATCCTCAACATCTATCAAATCAGCTATTTCTTCACATTTATTTCTAGATGATTGAACATTAAGCAAACAAACTTTAAGTTTTTCACGTTTTTTCTCAGGATGGACAACGTTCATGTTCTGAAAAGATCCTTGGATCTGATTGGACAATGCTTTCAACGGGGGGCGTGGCCTGTATCTCCTCCTACCTGCCTTTTTGCCCCTGATTGTTTTTCTCATGTGAGCTAAACAAAGTTCATTGTCAATCACTTTGAACATACCCTTCAAATGATGTAATGAAGATAATAGAGTGGGTGCTGACCACTGACAAGATTGACTAATCTCAATCAGTGTTTGCCGAGAATATGTAATCCTTCCTGCTTGCTCCATGTCCCAGCTTGGTTCAATTAGCTGCAAAGTATGTCTCTTTAGCACATGTCCAATTTGGTAGAGATAGTCAAAGCATAACATCAGAAAAAACATAGAAAGTGTGAGAGCAGAAAAAAGCCGTGCTGCCTGTACAAGCGCTTACTCTATCAGCAGATGGACAGTGACAAGACGACTGCGTTAACACGACAGAGCAATGAATTTAAAGCATCAAATTTGACGTCGAATACTGGCTTTAGGGAGTACTGTTCGTCAATGTTGTGAATGTCTTGGCCTAGCCAGCAAGATCTCCGGATATGTATCCAGTAGAGCATCTTTGAGGCTACCTCAGGCGACGTATTCGACAACGCCAACAGCCTCCACTGACAGTGCAGGACTTGAGTCGTGTTTTGCAGGGGAAATGGCACCATATCCATAGTCGTGATATTAGGCGATTTATCAACCATGTCCGCGGTCGTGTTGCGTTACTTGTTGCATCACAAGGAGGCCACAGCCGATATTATGACGTTTAAGTAACTGAAGCAGTGCGATTTGTGTTTTGACAGGTGATCAAATACCGGACAATACACCCCTAGTCAACTAATCATCTTGTAAAACGGTAAAAAAATGTCTTTATGTTTCACGAATTCTTGCAATTTGATAAATATACAACAAGTTTATAATAATAAATGTCAGAATATACAAGTGTTTTGAGATTTGCTATTTATAGTTTGAAAACGTTTGGGGGCGTTTCTTTTGCACGTGAGGTCGATATAGACAATGACAAAACAAATTCCCGATATCTTTAAACATTCTTTTGTCTATGAGCGCCTGCTTGTAAAAGAAGGCACAAATTAAAACCGGTAGCTCCCATATACTTTAAGGGTCAAACTGTCACATCATTTCGAACTTCTTCCATCTGCACGCTGCTTTCGGCTATCATTTTAAAAACGAATAGAGCCTGTCAATCCTTCATATCAGCAATATTATATTCGTGAAATTAATTAATGTTTTGAAATTTCTCGTGGTTGGTATCAACATTATTCAGCTTGTTATGTACTGTCGAACTGAATATCTGTTTGTTTTTGTAAGGTATATTTTGCTTTTATTGATGCGTCATATTGTTTACGTGATATTTATAGTTTCTAGTTATGCAGTGCGTGAAATGTATATATTGTTGTAGAAAAAATTTCCTATGAGATACTAAAGTCTTATCCTATCTAATTGCTACACTGTTTTAAATAAATCCTACATTACATGATATTTGTGAAATGGTACGCAGATATGTGAACAAACTTAATTTACGCAGGTCTATTTACAAATAGTTTGGAAACCAACCTGAACAAGATGTTTTAGAATGTTTAAGTTTTGTAGGTGACATTTTATAAGTCTCAAAAATGTAAACAGGAACACATAATGTATTGAGTATCGGAATAAAGCTCAAAGTATGATCAATTTGGTATAAAAGGTGAGTGTTATATCTGTAGATGAAGATCAAAGAGTGGCAAATAAAAATAAGAAGAATGTAATGTAAGAATCTACATGACTACCTAAGATATGGTTCCATTGACTACCGTCTTCATGTTTTAATAGTTCACGGCAAAACTATATGTTGTTTCAAAACAGATAGGGGTACAGCGAAGTGTATTTGTAAGTGTAAATGTTTCCTTTTAACTCGCTACATTTCGTATTTATTTAATCTGTACAGGAGACGTTTCAATTGCCGGTTGTATAAGGTTTTACGAGGTCGATGTCGTTTGACTCAGGTCATTGATATATTCATGATGCATTTTAAATCTATACTTTGGAAACTTGCACTGTGAATGTTATGTTACCTTTTACATTTAAAACTATGGATATGTTTAAAGGGGCAGTAGCACGTTTTTTGACAATTTCATATTTTCAATTTTTCACTGATAATTGTACGTTAATGCGAAATATATTACTTTGATGGTGTCAAAACCCTCATTACACAAACCAATCATCCATTGTCAGAGAACAACTTGTTAAGATTCACATAAAATCCATTGGCAGCCATTTTTGTGTGAGCACCTTTAATTTATTTTGTGTAAGAAAAGGAATCGCATGGCTGAACTTTACAATAAATATTTGAATTATTACTGCTTCATTTAGTTTAAACACATTGTCTTCAGATTGGAACCATTTATTTTCATTTTCCTGACATCATCTTATATTCCCCCTAAAAACGTGCTACTGCCCCTTTAAACTGTAGGGTTATATATCTTTATTACAGGGAAGCCCGTCGAAGACTGTATCTAAGGCGCCACTGTAAGCATATTTTGAATATATCCGCCAGGAATCAAATTCTTTACGACAGGAACTTAACTTAACGTAACTTTACTTAATAACATTGTTAAAATAGCATTTTAAGAGTCATTTCATTTAAGCCCAACTCCCACTACGTACGATCGAATACGATCGCTGTACGAATGCGTCGTGTAGTCACCGTGTTCTTGTTGTGTTGTTATTGTGTAGACATCGTATAGTGATTGGGCTGATCGTACTCTTTTTCCAACACGATTCGTCCAAATATCAAACATGATCCTAACTTCAGAAAATCGTGTTGTAGAAGGGTCGATCGTAAAGTGATCGTATACTGATTGTAAAGTGTTTGTGTTGTGATTGTGTTTTTCGGGCCTCGGCCTCTTGACACGATGGCATCACAATCACAACACGATCATTAAATTGACCGTCTTGCAATCGTACTGCGATCGTACTCTAGTTAAAAAAAACCCTTACATGCTAAATCTTGGGACCACGATGACAGTTCGATCAGTACACGCAGTCAGCACAATCGCTTTACGATAGGGATACGATCACTACACGATCTGGGACTGAACTTGCACAAATATTGACTTGATTTACACAGATAGAGCCGAAGACGTCAAACCGTTGGTTCAAACATGCTATTGTTATCATGACGTCATTGACCAGCCCTTGCCAACAATAGGGCCGAAGTGCCGCTCATTGCTGTATTTGCTATTCTCTTTTCGTTTTTAACCGAGACGGAATAAAACAATTATTGACTGGTGAATTTGGTCAATACCTGTTTTTATAGACCCGAGGAAAAAAATATCGACCTCGGACTTTGTCCTCGGTCAATAGTGTTTTCCTCGGGTCTATGAAAACAGGTATTGACCTCATCACCAGTCTTTAAATGTATAACATAACCACTTATTTTATATTAAATTAGTGACAATACACCGATTACAAAACTTTATTCATTAAAACTGTAGTCGTACAGAGGACCAATACATGCTGTTTGCTTTGTGTTCAGAGTTCAAGGTTTACCCTAGGGCTTGCAACTGCCAGGGTACAGACCCAGCTCTAGTTTGAAAGTACTTTGCAAGGGTATCTCGGACTGTGTTGCCGGCTTGACTTCTGTTGTTGTTGCAAGCAGGCTCTCTGCTTGTGTCGTCCAACTGATTACACCAGGCGCCGGCGACGAGGTTGTGCTGCAACTGAACAGAAACAGATCTATATTACACACACAAAAAACCATAAAACATTACGTTTTTAAAGCTTTTTTTAGAAATTCAGACTTTGAAATTCCAGTGCTTCTAATTAGATTTAACAATGTATTGTGGCAGGTAAACATTTCAATGAACCCTAAATATATATATATATTTGTTTTCCTTATTCCTTTAATCATGGTACAATGGTGAATTTGGGTGTGTAAGGAAATATAAGGAACAGAAATAACCCGTCACATTTTGGAGTTTATACATATTCTACCTTCTGATTTGACGCGGTTACGTGAACGAAAGAACTACTTCAACAATTAACATTGCAGAGTGATGAAACCACCATAACACTGTTTTTTGAAAGTGTTAAGATCAAACTAGATATCCATTCTAGAGTTTCATTATTGATTTAAATAATTGTTGAGAAAAATAAGTAAGACATGTTTCGTAATCATTGCTATGAACTATGTATGTCATAGAACTGTTTGAAACTCGTAAGTTAAACTTTTAAATAAGTGTTTGCACAAGCTTCGCCAGTTATACTAGTTTAACTTACATATTTAGAACAGGTTATAACTGTGTGGAGAAACACATTATGAAATTCCTTTCGTCATATGATTGATTTACCTTGAGTGTGGCCAGGATAGCGGATGCGAATGAGGTTGTGAAGCATCACGCAGCACAGAATGATGGAGTCCATGTTCGCCGTCTTTATTTGGCACAAGGTACCGAGAAGGCACTGGAACTTGCAGGACAATATACCAAAAGCGTTTTCCACGATTCTTCTTGCCCGTGACAGTCGGTAGTTGAAGACTCTTTCTTGCCTACTCATCTGACGTCTGCAGTATGGTTTCATCAACCATGTCCGTAATGGGAGGGCATCGTCACCAATGATAAAATATGGAACTTCTTCCTGACTTCCAGGAAGTTTTTCTGCTTCAGGGAAACCCAATTCTCCATCCTCCAACATATGTCTGAGTTCGGAATGTTTGAAAAGCTGGCCATCCGAGCAAGCACCATTGGCTCCGACTTCTACATAGATAAACTTGTACTCATGGTCCACCAACGCAAAGAGCACCTTTGAGAAATAATGCTTGTAATTATAATAGAGCGATCCTGATTTCCTCGGGCACCTGATCCGCACATGTTTCCCATCCATAGCTCCACATGCATGCGGCATGTTCCGTCTGTCCAGGAAGCCGTCAGCAATTGCTTTCCACTGTTCTGGGCTGACATATGGAGGCATGACTTCTGATGAGTATTCCTCTATAATAGCCTCGCAGACTTCTGGTATGAAGCGCCCAATAGTGCATCTTCCTATGCAGAGCCTAAAAGGCCAGTTTCCAAACTGTCATTTTATGCCTTGCTGCAGAGACTTTACTTTTCTGTGCTGCTATAGTGCCCCTACAGAGTAGAGAGCAAGCACAGAAAACTCAAGGCTATGCAGCAAGGCATAAAATGACAGTTTGGAAACTGGCCTTTTAGGCTCTGCGTAGGAAGATGCCAATAGTGTTGCTGCAGGTCTAGGTAGCTGTTACCCGTAGCAAGATAACGAAGGGTGACCGCAATCTTTAAACCTGGATCGAGTGCCTTCCTGAAAGATGTATCTTTCTTCTTGATGCGAGGACCGACTCGGGTCACTAACTCCTGGAAGAGAGCATTGTCTACCCTCAGGAATGTCTTATAGCTGACCCGGTCCTCGTTGTTCAGCTGCGCTAGCAAATTCTCGTACTGTCCATGCATTGGTCTTTGCAGCAGCCAACCTCTTGTCCAAACGGTTCTCGGTCTTTTCTTCTTAGATGATCCCTCTAGCTCCAATATTCTCTTTCTCTTCATCGTTTCCTTATTCAACTTTATCAGCTCTAATTCGACATCAATAAGCTCCAGTCGAAGCTCCATTCTTCTTCTAGTTGTCATCTTCAAACTTCATGTGCAACTGCATTTATGCGTCTTGCATACAAAACAACTACTTTTGATACTGTTCGTATAGACGCGAGTTGAAACAGTTTTGGAAGGAAACATTTTGATTGGACACAATGGGTCTGAAACTATAGGTTAGTCGTACATCAATCGTAATAGAATCGTGTTAGCGTCGTGTCAAGTTTGTGTTCTGATCGTGTTAAACGTATTTCTTCCGTACTATGATTGTACACACATCGTACACTTCACGTATTTAAATCGTATATATTATGTACAAGGCAAAAACCACAGTACGATACCTGTACGATCGAATCGTAATGCTATTGTAGTTCAATCGTGCGTAGTGGGAGCTGGGCTTTACTGGCATTTTGTAATGTTTGTTGGATAAACAAAATCAATAAAGTTCGTTTTCATTTATTAAATTTCAGTTTGAAGATCGAAACTAAACCCAAATGTATCGTCTGCAAAATGTTAATGTTGCACCTTCGGACAAGTGATATAAAATGTCAATCTTGCAATGGTAAGTATAGCTTCATTAGTATTTAAAAAATGTTTTACTTTTATGCAACGATCACTCATAGTAAGTAAAATTGGTTCTTAAATAAATACTTATAATGATAAGTCGATGATTTCTTAATGAATAATTTATATCAAGTGGAAAAACAGCCTTGCTATATAAACCATACTTATTCGTGGCATATACGTCATACGTGCGGTTCTGCACTGAAATTAAGGGCAAGATAGCACCCAAACAAAACCGCATGTCAACCCTGCAACGGACTAATCGCGTTTGTTGCATTATTGAATAGTTATTAATCTCCTTTTGTAGCACACTTGCGCTATCACGTTGTGAGGTTAAGATTGTTTCAATTTTAGATCACCAAACAAATTGATAAAAGCTTTAAAGTAAGAAAGTTAAATCATTGATTCATTCCTCGCAGCACATCTGTTCAAAGACGACGAGACTGTAGAGCAGGTAGCAGGGGGTGTCCACAGTTCTGTGTGTGTAGGGAGAGGATCTGCTCCACGTGTAACAGCTACCCTTACAGGTGAGGAAGATCATCGTGTAATAGTCTGATAACTGTTACAGGTGAGGAAGATCATCTTGTAATAGTCTGATGACTGTAACAAGTAAGAGAGATCATCTTGTAGTAGTCTGATAACTGTAACAGGTGAGGAAGATAATCTTGTAATAGTCTGATAACTGTACGTATACCAGATGAGGAAGATCATCTTGGAATAGTCTGACAACTATACCAGGTGAGGAAGATCATCTTGTAATAGTTTGATAAATATTTATACATATACATAACCACATTGTATACATTTATTTAATGTATTTTGAACAACGTATCAAGTTTCTGTTCTACTAAATTTAATGCATATACATCACTTATATTTCTTGCATTGCGATTAGACTCAATTCCATTATAAGTAAGAACAATGCAACTAACAAGATGGTTTGAATACACCTTTTTGTGTCTTTGGTCTTTTGCAGGTGCTTCTGGAGATGCCAAAGTGACAACCGCAAACACAGCAGTGAATATGACAGGTAGTTTTATTTGAGCAAAGCATTGTTGATATTACCATTGTCTTCGATACGAGCTCTAGTTAATAACTGTAAGCGTTTATGCATGTACTCACTCACTCTCACTCACTCCCGTCGCCCCTGGCTGGGGTATGGGCCGCCGACAACAGTTCTCCAGAGTCCTCTGTCCTGGGCCATCTTCTCTAACTGGCTCCAGGTGTATCCCATCGTCTTGGTGTCTGCCTCAAGATCACGTCTCCAGGTGTTTCTTGGACGGCCTCGTTTTCGCTTTCCTTGGGGGTTCCATCTCAGCGCCTGCCTGGTGATGTTTGTCGGCGGTTTGCGGAGGGTGTGCCCTATCCAGCCCCAACTCCTCATCCTGATTTGTTGTTCTGCAGGAAGTTGGCTGGACATTTCCCAAAGATTGGCATTGCTGATGGTTTCTGGCCAGCGAATCTTGAGAATCCTTCTTAGGCAACTGTTGATGAATGTCTGGACTTTGCTGATGGTGGTTTTGGTTGTCCTCCAGGTTTCTGCTCCATACAGTAGCACTGTCTTCACGTTGAAGTTGTACACTCTGAGCTTGGTGGTTGTTGACAGCTCTCTAGAGTTCCAGATGTTTTTGAGTTGGATGAAGGCGGTTCTTGCTTTGCCTATCCTTGCCTTAACGTCAGCGTCCGTACCACCCTGCTGGTCGATGATGCTTCCAAGATAGGTGAAGGACTGCACTTCTTCCAGGGGACTTCCAGTTAGGGTGACTGGTTCGTTACTGGCACTGTCTGTCTTCATTATCTTGGTCTTGCCCTTGTGGATGTTGAGACCAACTTGTGTTGATATTTCTGCCAGAACGTTTGTCTTCTCCTGCATTTGTCTTGGCTGTGGGAAAGAAGTGCCAGGTCGTCGGCAAAGTCTAGGTCATCCAGTTCGCGCCATAGAGTCCATTGAATTCCGTTCCCTCTTCCGCTGGTTGATTTCTTCAAGATCCAGTCGATGGTAAAAAGGAAGAGGAATGGTGACAACAGGTATCCTTGTCGAACTCCAGTGCGCACCTGGAAGCTGTCTGTCAGTTTACCTCCGTGGATGACTCTGCAGGACATACCGTCGTATGAGTTTTTGATCAGGTTGACCATCTTGTTTGGGATGCCGTAGTGCCGGAGGAGATTCCAGAGGGTCTCACGGTCCACGCTGTCGAACGCCTTCTCATAGTCGACAAAGTTGATGTACAGTGGTGAATTCCATTCTAGGGACTGTTCAACTATGATGCGGCGCGTTGTTATTTGGTCTGTGCAGGATCTGTTCTTCCTGCAGCCTGCTTGTTCATCTCGCAGCTGTGGGTCGACAGTATTTTTCATCCTTTCCAAGATCACTCGGTTGAAGACCTTGCCGGGCACAAATAGAAGTGTTATGCCTCTGCAGTTATTACAGTCGCTGAGGTCGCCTTTATTACAGTTGCTGAGGTCGCCTTTCTTCGGAAGTTTGATCAAGTAACCTTCTTTCCAGTCTGACGGTAAATCTTCTTCTTCCCAGATCTTCTCAAAGAGTGGGTACAGTATCTCCACTGACGCGTCCAGGTCTGCTTTGAGTGCTTCTGCAGGGATGTCATCGGGGCCGGATGCCTTCCCGTTCTTCATCATGGTGATGGCTTTCCTGATTTCATCTCTGGTTGGCGTCTGGCAGTTGATTTGCAGGTCTATGTCAGCCGGTTGGATGAGTGGGGGGTTCAGGGGGGCTGGTCTGTTTAGGAGTTCCTCAAAATGTTCGGCCCATCTGTTCGATTGCTGGTCTAAAGTGTGAATGGTGTTCCCATGCTTTCACCGGTCTTTCTGGCATGTTGAATTTTCCTGCAAGCTTCTTGGTGGTATCATACAGCTGTTTCATGTTGCCACTGTGCCCTGCCTATTCTGCTTCAGCTGCGATTTGATCGACATATTCCTTCTTATCTTTCTGAAGGCTCTTCTTCACAACTTTGTGGGCTTCCGCATATTCTCTTTGAGCATTGGCCTTTGCTGTTCTAGTTCTGCTGTTGTTGACTGTTTCTTTCTTTTGCTTTCTGAGTTTTATCTTGTTCAAGGTCTCTGCAGTGATCCACTCATTATGGTGATGTTTCTTAGGTCCCACTACATCCTGACATGAGGTTTTGAATGTCTCCTTCACTTTCTGCCACTTGTTCACTACACTATCTTCTTGCTCCTTTGAATGTTCCTGGAACGCTTCGAACCTGTTTCTCAGTGTCAGACTGAACTCTTCCCTTCAGAAGATTGATGTTATACTTGACTTTCTTGTCTGGCGTGTCAGTTGGGTTTCTCTTTAGCTTCAACTTGCCACAACCAGGTGGTGGTCCGATGCCACATCTGCACCTCTTCTCACTCTGACGTCTTGCAGAGATCTTCTGAATTTCTTGATAATGCAGACGTGGTCAATCTGGTTCTCTGTCGTGTTGTCTGGTGATACCCAGGTGTTCTTGTGGATCCGTTTGTGGGGGAAGATGCTACCTCCTATCACCAGGTTATTTAGTGCGCAGAGTTCAGCAAATCTCTCTCCATTCTCATTCATTACTCCCAGCGCTTGGATTCCCATGACGTGTTCGTACCCGAAGTTGTTACATCCAATCTTGGCATTTACATATCCCATAAGGATGGTGACTTCTTTGCTTGGGTATGTCTCGATGATTTTCCGTAGCCTGCTGTAGAACTGGTCTTTGTCCTCGTCATCATACTCGTTGGTTGGGGCGTGTACAAAATGTCTATATCCTTCCAATCCAAGTTAGGGCACAGTCAAATGCTTTCGTCCAATCATATGACTCTATTGAGGTCACGTGGAGTACAATTATATCCCGATAAACGTACTGTTGTCAGGTTGCTTTCGGGTGTCATGCTCATAAAACTGGTTCACAGACTTGTAATAAAAACAATATCGGGACGAACAAATTGTTGAACTTTGGAGTCATCACCCTACAATAAAAAGTATAAATATGTAAGCGAGTGACGTAAGGTCAATTGATGTTACAGGTCGTTTTGAAGTTTATTTCATTGATATGAATACATTAAGTTAAATCATAAAATGCTTCTGAAAAAATGTTTGCAAAGTTGGAATGTATATACCAGGTAGTACGTTATATAATTTGTATTCGACGATGCCAATAGTACACAGAAGTTGTAAAAAGAAAGATAAACAGTGGAGAGAAAGTTGAATGAATTACCTGAGCAGATGTCGTACATTGTAGGTTGAATGCTTTGTAAGTTCTCAAAATCCGATAATGCCTGGCTTAGTTCCGTTTCTGAAAGTGTATTTTCATCGTTAATCCAACCACTTAACTGCGACAGCCAATCATCATATCCACTGTCCATGTTCATTGTCAAACAATTGTTTGTAATGCTTTCTTAAGGGTTCAGGCATTGAAATGTATTAGTTCCCAATATTTCTGCATTAAAATGTGCTTATAATGCATGTTCGTAATTAAAGCACGATGACGATGACCATAACAATTGCATATGAAAATGAGCAATGTCAGTGTTTTCATCGGTTGTGTTTGAGTGAATGTTTCCAAATATTTTTGACAATTCTTTCTAAATTTATGCATTTAAAGACATTTTTTTCATGACTCAAGCATTTGACTGTGTTCTAAGATAGATAGAGAACTCGTAGCAATACATTATCGGGAGATAAATGTACGATTGTGAGATGCTTAGACTCGGCTAACGCCTCGCCAACTCGTCCTCTATCTATTACTAAACAATAAACGTCAAGGTACTTGTTCTTCAAATACATGTACACCCAGAATGAGCATTTCATCAATTACTCCCTTTTGAAAAAAAAATGTGTGAACAACAGGTTTTAGATGTGTTGTGAACATGTTGTGTTAGAAGTCTTATCTATTGAAAATTTTGTGTAACATTACTATTAACTCAGACAAAAAACAAATCGTTAAACACATTACAATTTTAGATTTTATACTTGTCCATAGCAGAACTTTGTCTACAAAAATTGCTTACATAGACAGATAAGATTCAGCTTATGATATTGAGTTTGTTAATTGCAATCAAACCAATACAGTCCATTTTATTCTTTTACAGTCATTATCATTCAAAAAGAAGGGGAAAAAAGAAAAATTATTACATTTGAAGCATAACAGTATAAACATAGATTGCTCAATTATTGTGTCACTGGTTTTGTTCAACTATGTAAATGTGTGAAGTTTTACAGAAAATGTTAAAGGTGAAGGCAGTGATTACACCTAAAAATGTATGCTCCAGAAGGAAAGACAACTCTTGCTGCTAATGCTGCTGACTATTTAAACGGGCGAGAAGTTGTTTGTGCTTTTTATTACAAAAATGCATCAAAATACTACAAACGAAAGGGAAATTCCAAAACTTGAACAGTTGAATAATAAATCACAAATATATAAAAGCGTCCACAATGGTTCCAGTCATGATCCACAACTTAACGATAATTGAATTATAAAGATGTTTGGTATCCCCCTTAAAGAATTCACACACACTAAATCCAAGGCCGTGTGAATGGTTACACATGTATTCACATTAACAGTATGAAAGATAGCAAGCCGACCTATTCTATACATGTGTACGTTCTGAATAATAGACACTGAAAGCATATTGGTAAATAAACTGAACGCCAAAAGAAATGTTACACCTCTTTGAATTTAAATATCATAAAAAGTGATGCGTTCAGAGGAATTTGCTTTGTTGCGTTGTAACACTCCATATGTTTGGTGCTTTGTCCTAAAATAGCAGATCTGTAACTTTAATGGTATATAAGTTATCGCCAGTTCTTCATGGGTGGGGTCAATTGTCCTATTTCCGATCATGCAATAATTGAAGTGAAAATTGTAAAAATTACCAAACTGACTTTATTGTCTTTGACAATGAATGCACATTCTTAAAAAGGAAATAAGTTATGCTCTTGGAAATATTGATTCGTTATTTTGTCTGATAAATGACGAAATATTGAGATTTGTTATTTTTCTATTCTGAACACAACCATAAGATTCTAAGAAAATAATTTTGTTAAAAATTTGCTTCGATTGTTTTAGGAAGCTTTGGCACATTTTACGGACTATATTTGTTTTAAAACTTGCTAAATAGTGAACTTTTTAACATTTTGGTTTTCATCAGAAGGATCATGTCACCAAAACGCAGCCATAGAATTTTTACCACGCATGAAATGCATGTGAAATCAGTTGGTAGCGGGTATAAAAGGCCCCTGTATTCATTATTTCACACCATTATTCGAGCACAATGCCGAGATAAACAACAGAAGAGCGGGAAAGGGCGATTGGAATGCTGCAGACTGGAGAAGTTGCTGCCGCATTCGAATGTCATCTTCTCACCATTCTTAGGCTGCGTGGACGTCTACAACAGACTGGATCGACTCGAGACCGAGCTAGAAGTGGCAGCTTCTACTGCACATGGACACCGAATCAGTCCCCAGACGGTGAGAAGAAGGATCCAACAACATGGACTGAGGTCATACTGACAAATAGTTTAAACATATTTTATTCACTTGAAAAGGATTAGGAACAAGTAAGTGATCCCTTTCGGTGGAGGCAGCGTCATAGTCTGGGGTGGGATACGCGGCAACGCAACCACCAACCTCATTGTCATTGACGGCAATCTGACGGCACAGAGGTACATTGACAGGGTCCTACAGCCAGAGGTCATCCCACTCTTACAACGCCATCCAAACGCTCTTTATCAACAGGACAATACTCGTCCTCATGTAGCCAGAGTGGCGTTACAGTACCTCAACGTCAACAACGTCCACGTTTTGCCTTGGCATGCCGGATCGCCAGATATCAATCCCATCAAGCACCTCTGGGATTACATCGATCGAAGGATCCGTCAACGTGGACACCAACCACACACACGTCAACAACTTATTGCTGCATTGATGGCCGATTGGAGGCAGATACCACCTTATTATGTCTTCTCAAGCGTAAACGAAGTTGCTTGTCGGTACTTTCTAAAACTGACTGAATAATGTTTTCTTCTAACTGAATTGATACATTTAGAGGCTACAGCTAAAAAGTAGGACCGAACCTATTACCTCCCTTTGAAACATGATTATCTCTCTGTGAGGAAATCGAAAGCATTCCTCGCGTCACGGCGTTGGTTAGGACTCTTTACAATGTTTTTGGTATGTAGAAGATATAGAAGAGCCACGTCGAAACTGACTTTTCAAAATTTAAAAAGAGCAGGGTCTTCCGCAATCCGAGGTAGCACTAGCTCGCTCGAACCCCCAGGAGATTCAAATGGTCTCCTCACGATGGCTTTCCATAGCAACATTGCGGAAGCAGACATCATGTTGGGCTGTTTCTGGAGGCTAGTGTCCCGGTATAAATTCTCCCCCGTATAAAATCGCCCCCCGGAAATATATCTCGCCCCCCCCCCCTCTGAATAAAATCTCCCCCCCTCTTTGCTTCCTTCTGTTTTAATCTTCAAAATAAATGTTGATCTTATTCATTTACTGCGAAAGAAGAATAGGTGTATATAATTGATTTTCGAACTATTATTTTGCCAAAAATAATGACTTTAAAAAGTAGGAACTTAGTTCTTAATGAATCATGAAGGGAGATTTAAGGGTTGAACTGAGGATCTTCAGCATGAATAGTTTTATGAAAATATACAATATTTAAGGGGAGAATCTTTACTGATATACAGTAAGAGGGGCGATTTCATACTGCGTTTGATGTACAATCATCAGTCATACTTAGATACATTTAAAAGGAGCGATTCTATTCTAGGTTTGATGTACATAATCAAATATACATTTAAAGGGGTCGATTATATTCTTGGTTTGATGTACTTAATCAAATACATTTAAAGGGGGCGATTCTATTTTGGGTTTGATGTACATAATCAAATACATTTAAAGGGGGCGATTCTATTATGGGTTTGATGTACATACTTATATACATAAAGAGAAAAAAAAGAAGATATTATGAACAAAAGCAAATTAAGCTCTGGCAGATACTTAAGTCTGCTAGAAAGCCATCTTATATAATCGTTGACATTGAACCATGTGACTGGGTTAAACATTTCTCATATCTGTAATCATGTGAACAAGACTCTCAAATATCTTCATGTGACATTCCTGGTGCAAATAGTAATATTGTGTGTGATGATGACTTGAATGATATCATTACTGAACAGGAGGTGAACTCTAATATTGACAAACAGAAAATAATAAATCTCCTGGGCCTGATGGCATAGCAGCTTAATTTATAAAGTCTTCCAAGTCCTTCTCTGTTAAACATCTTACTTAACTGTTTATCCAAATATTTAATAATGGTTATTTCTCAGCTGTTTGGGGTGCAAGTATTATATGCCCACTATTTAAGTCAGGAGTGAAGACAGATCCTGGTAATTATAGGGGAATCTCCCTTATAGATTCACTTTGTAAATTGTTTACTTGTATTTTAACATCAAGATTGCAGAAGTGGTGTGAGATTAATAATACAATAAGTGAATACCAGGCTGGATTTAGATCTGGGTATAGCACTGTTGATCATATATTTTCACTGAATGCTGTTTTTCAAAAGTATGCTCATAAGAGAAAGGGTAGGTTTTATTGTGTTTTTATAGATTTTGCAAAAGCATTTGATACTATTAATCATAAAGTTTTGTTTGATTGTCTTTAGGATGTTGGTATAACTGGTAAATATTTTGATATCATTGTGTCCATGTATTCAAAGTTGGTAGCTTGTGTTAGGACCTCAAATGGCCTTACTGATACTTTCAGGTGTAATCAAGGTACCCGTCAAGGATGCGTTTTAAGTCCCTTAATATTCACCATCTTCATAAATAAGCTATTTTCAATTTTAGAAACTTTTGGAGGAAAGGGCGTGACTATGAATGCAAATATGGATAATATTTATGCATAAATGTTTGCTGATGATGTGTCAGGAGTTGCAGATACTGCACTTCAGTTACAGAAGAGGTTAAATGCATTAGAGTTATTTTGTAAGCATACTGGGTTAATCAAGGTTAATCTAGACAAAACTAAGATTATGGTGTTTCGCAATTCTGGTTACTTAAGGCATTATGAAAAGTGGTTCTTTGAAGGTAAACAAATTGTGGTTGTGTCATCCTATAGGTATCTTGGTATAGTGTGCGTCCCAAGAGTGTCATGGACTAAAGCTAAACTCTGTCTAACCTCGCAAGGTAATAAAGCACTTATTTCTATTTATACTTTTCAAAAATCATTTGGCTCACCCAATGATCTTTTTAAGCTTTTCGATTCTATCATTTTGCCTATTTTGTGTTATTGATCTGAAGTCTGGGGAACATCTTATTGTAAAATCATTGAAGGTCTGCAGATTAAGGTGTGTAGGCAGCTGCTCAGAGTTGGTAGAAATGTTAGTAGTAGTATGGTGTTAGGGGAAAGTGGTAGGCTTCCATTACAGTTTAATTACATGTCTAGAGCGGTCAAATATTGGTGTAGATTAATTCAGCTGGATCCACACAGACTCCCATCTCAGGGCTATACTATGTTAAAATCTCTTGACGATTCCGGTCGGTTGACTTGGGCTACATACATAACAATTTCTTATTTGAATTTGGTTTTGGATTTGTATGACTTTCACAGGATGTGGGCGATAGCAAGGTGTTTATGAATCAGTTTAAATTTAGGCTTTCAGATATTCTAAAGCAGTCATGGTCTGCTAATATTGACAATCTTTCAGATTCATTTGCCTACAAGCATTTTAAATCATTACTACATGTAGAAATCTATCTCACATTATCTATTTCCCCCTATCTTAAATCTCTTTGAGCAAAGTTTAGGTGTAGCAATTTTTGGTTAGGCATTGAAACAGGAAGATAAAATAATGTACCAATTTCTTACAATATTAATTGTATTGAAGATGAATGTCACATTGTCAAACCATAAAACTATCTTTTATGTGTGCTTGTATCACTTGCAATATGATTGTATTTTGGGCCTTTGGCCTCAATACTGAAAAAATGTCTGTCTGTCTGGTATGTACATCAAACCCATAATAGAATCGACCCCTTTAAATGTATCTAAGTATGAACATCAAACCCGGTATAGAATTGCCCCCTTTAAATGTATGTAAGTATGTGCATAAAACCCGGTATAGAATCGCCCCTATAATGATAATGCACATTAAACCCGGTATAGAATCGCCCCACCCTCCTTTACATGTATTTAAGTATGAACATCAAACCCAGGATAGAATCGCCCCCTTTAAATGTATATAAGTATGTACATCAATCCCAGAATAGAATACAGTACAGTATAGGTTTTATCGCCAACAATTAAATGACATAATTGCAAACTCAGTTATGTTACCTTCTTGGTATATTATATTCTAAACTACAGGTCCACTTTCCTCTAATGATATATTCAATAATACGCAAACCTGTAGATGTGAATTTCAATAAAGGGTTTGGACCCCAAGTCTCTTCTTTCACGAGAATGTTAAGATCTCCAAAAATACTTATTAAAAAGTATAATACAACATATTATTTTCATTCAATCCAATTTTAAAACATTTCCAAACATTTTGAAGCTGCAAACAGCATTTAAATAGCATTTATAGAGGGGGCGATTCAATTCTGGCGGGAGATTTTATTTCGTGAGGGGGTGGGGGGGGGGGATTTTATTCTGAGGGGGGAGATTTTGTACCGGTACAAAATCGCCGGAGGGAGATTTATATACCGGGGGCGATTCTATTTCGTGACACCGGCATGGTTTGGGCTAAGTGTCTATGGAGGACCTAGTAGGTGTTGTCGGGTTTGGGCCGCATGTATATGAGGCCATTTGATGTTAAAAGGATTCGTCTGGGATAATAAAATCTTATCTTATCTTATGTAATTGCTACACTGTTTTAATAAATCCTAATTAACATGATATTTGTGCTTTGATAAATCACGGCAACCTAAGATATGGTTCCATTGACTACCGTCCTCATGCTTCATCGAATATAGTACAAAAGGCAAAAATATACATTGTTTCAAATAACATTGGGGTAGAAAGAAAATTATTTCTTAAATGTTGCATTTTAACTCGCTATAATTCTCATTGCAGGAGACTTTTCAAGTGCTTGTTATATTATAAGTTATAACATTGCATAGCGGGTTGCATAGGTATTTATTATTCCCGCAAAAGGTTTTATGCAACGAGCGGAACGCGAGTTGCATAAAACCTTTCAACTTTGCTATGCAATGTTATAACGAATTTATCTTACCGAATGTTTAAACACAACGCAAATTTAAAACGGTTAAAAACTGCTGAGGCACATGACAAAGGTCAGGGTCACAAACAGGAAGTGTTGTTTTGAAAACAACATCATCAATCGTGTCAGTGCCTCGCTTAGTCAGAGGAATTTCTTTTTATGAACACAGTTCTTAAAGCATAATGTCGATGTTAAAGATGCTGTTTCATACTTGCATTATTTTACAAAGTTTTTTTAATGTATTCGTTGTATTTTTAGAAAAATTTAGCGACCAACCTAGGGAAAATCGGACCAAAATTCATTACATATGAGATAATTTAGCAAAATTACGGAAACAGCAGCCAACATAAAGGCGAATCAAGTGTGGCCATCTCACAACTTCCGGTCTCTAAATATACACTTGAAAACCGTCTTTGTCGCACACAACTAGATTTTCTTTTCTTTTTCTCCAAAAAAGGTATACGTTGCTGCCAAAGTTGATACCCATCGAACGCATTTACTCTAGCTGTGACATGGTGTAAATCCTACACGCGTAATGATTACGTCACCGAAAGTGGGTTCGTTAAATGCTACGCCCTTTCTACAAAGGGTACTGTGCTTTGGGCGTCGAAATAAGTATGTTATTGTTGATTAAACAATCTAAATATGATATCAAAATTTCGACGAAAGATTTTTCTACAAAGTGATGTATTTCTTTTCTCAATAGCTAAATTTCAGCCTGAACCGCATGCAAGTATGATACAGCATCTTTAAACAACTTCCCTTGCAAGACACACAAGGAAATAGTGAGTGAATACTGATATTTCGAATACATGTGAACCGATTCTCATATGCAATGATCAAGAAAGCCGCGACACAATATTGACATTTTTTCGACGAGAAACATTTTAAACACCAAATCTTACTATAAAAATAAAGTAATTATGGCAATATACATGTATGTTTTTTGGAATTTTATATAGCTTGCAATTACTTTGACTTTAGTTTGTATAAAGCTACATATTATTTGAACAAAGGTTACATCGATGTATTCCACGAAACATACTTTTCAAGGAGCTCAATCTGCACGCTTTTTTCATGGCGGTATAAATAAGTTCAATTTGCACCTTTTTTAATGATTGGTTCATGGCTGGGTATAAATAATGTATCCTCCCGCTCAAGAGGGTGGTATCAGTAGTTATTCAGGGTAACGTGAACCAATCAGAGATCGAGATTCTTACATGAGGTAGGTTAAATGGTTTTACAAAGTCCATGTCGTTTGACTCTTGTCATTAATATATTTATGATACAACTTAACTCAATACTTGAATTGAGTACTCGCATTGTGAATGCTATGTTGATCTTCAGTGATTTGGTGCTTCATTACCAAATATAATCTCATAGATACTTCATAGAAGGTTTTAGTCCATAGACATATTTTACTTCATCACAAATTCACAGTTCGATCATATAGGTTTTTATTAATATATTACCCATACGGGCGAGGATACACGAGTGAATATTTTTTTGATATCCGCACATGTGCTTTTTAGTGATTCTCGATGTTGATTGGTCGGTTCCTAAGAGAATGAAAGACGATTGGTCAACGGAACTATTTTTACGTTTCATTGATAAATTGAACGCGTCGAATGTATGTCGATTAGGTTAAAAGTAAAATCGTAGAACGATGAATTTTACTGTACATCATAACTTACAGGTTGATATTTAAACGCAGTATTATTTGAAACTATTCATCTACGTGTTAAATTTCACTGTGATATCAAGATTGTGCTTTTTCCAAAGACGCAATAAGCGCTGTCTGTTTGTAAACAAAACATGGCTGCCATCAAAAATTCATGAAATCTATCCAAGCACAAGAATTTCACTGATCCATTAGTACTTATTTACACCTAAAAACCATAGGGACTCAAATTCAATACATACATTCATGAAAGCAATAACTTTTACAAATCAACATACTCAAAGTTGATCAGCCCTGGGAACAATCCTACCGTGTTCACAGGCCGAGAGTTGCTACGTGAATGAAAGTAACGTCGAAAGAAACAAATGTTGTTCAAACTTCAGATTATTTGATTATCCTGACATACAGATTTGTTTTGATGCATTCTTTGTAAGTTTCTCTTAAAGATATTGCCAATTTTATCAATTATAGTTTCAAAAAATTGACAGGTTTTTTGATATTTTCGTTACAACATTGTGCCGTCAACAACACATCACAGTGGTGTAGTACGGCGTGACGACCGGCTGATTCAAATACTTATTATCTTTATCAAATAATGTTTTTTGTTAAGAGTTTTATGTGTGTTAATTTGTTCAAGGTTGAAAAGTGTATTATATCATTCAGGGACAATATTTTTGTCATTTTCGTATTGTTTTGAAACTGAACTAGATTCCGATGCTTTGTTGACTAATTCACTCTGGAGATGTTCGGTTGGACACGCATATGAATACTGATCAGCTGATTGGTATCACTTACTGCAGCATTACTACGATTTCTCAATCGCATTTTTTCAGTCGTTTTTCAATTATATTTCATTACAAATGGGTAATATATAGAATAACCAACTCGGTACGAGTGATTACGGGATATCTGCCTTCGTCAAAATAATGTTCATTCGCTCAACAAGGCTCGCGACTGTGAACATTATTTCGACTCGGGCAGATATCCCGTAATCACTCGTACCGAGTTGGTTATTCTCTAAGTTGTTGACGTCATCGCCAAGTTTGAATTTCATTATGGACGGTTTAGGGATGTCTTACGCACGAAATGACATTTTTGATACAAATGCCAGGAAAGTGGTCTTTAACATTAAAATGAATTCCCTGAACTAAAAATATTTAACCCTGCTGATTTTAGAATGTTTAAGGGAAATGCGGTTATCAAAATAAAATTTTAAAGCATTGGGAATAATATAACAAACAAATAAGATGAGTTTTTTTCAAAATGAATTTGCTTAAGCTGCTTAATTGTTTTGTTTTTCATGTTTTCTATTCATTTAAGTTTGAGCTTGATTGAATTTTATCAGAACCGATTGTATCTAGTTGTCATTCCAGGATTATATCTTTGCTTCATAGTGTTAACAGGGAACCTATCTACGACAGATTCACTGTAGCTAATGCCTCACTGAATGCATCTTTATACTTGCATGATAAAATGTAATTATTTACAGACTTTATTATTATTGATATGTATGAAATGTAAAATAAAACTCAACTCTCTTTTAACCCATTTTCTTTGATTTCCTTTTTATTTCAGATTGAAGATGGGAACTAAAAGCGCATGTACCGGCTGCAAAAAGTTCATGTTGCATCTACGAACAAGTGATATTAAATGTCAATCATGCAAAAGTAAGTATACACCACCTGAACAGTTTTGAAATGATTCTTTGTATCCAACCCTTACAGCCAATCTGAAACATTGTGTGTTTAATTGATAACATAGCTTCAGGATCCCTGCTATTTCTTTAAGAACAGCAAATATTTCATTGACTTACATCCTATCTATATAAATATAAAACATGCTTTTGACTAATTCATTCCATAATCGATCATCCTGATTGACATCAATCTTTTGGCAGATATGGTGTTATATGAAAGATATTTTGGTATTATGTTTACAATTTCCACAACATTTTTAATGAAACTATCTATACCAAGATCGTGACATCACAAACGGACACTATTTAGACATTTTTTTTGGCAAGCTTTTTACTAATGATTTATCAACATAACATTTTATTTTCTTTCTCGGGAAAGTTATAACATATGATACAACTGAAGGGTGGTAATGTTGAGTCATGATATTTGAATGAAAGAAACAATTATACCAAAGTTTACTGTTTATGTGTAAAAGCATTGATATAAAGGGAAGTGATTTGGGTGAATAATTTATTCTATGGTTAAGCTCGAAAAAGCATTAGATGTATAATGTTTTAGTCAACAAAACGTCAAACCTATGATGTATCACGTCTCTATAAAATTGATTGAGGGATGTGACGTTCAGAATTTATTTACAATGTGTCAATAAGTGCCAATTGGAAAATGCGTGATGAATTCATACCTGAGACTTTAGAAGTGAAAGAAGGTACCGACGTACATGTTAAAAAAGTTCAAGCAGCTCGAGTCAGTGAGATTCGGGCGTGTACGTGACTCGAGTCCGTTTTGAACAATCTGCTCACGGTTCTAACCACCTTGGCCTGCTCTGGGACTTCATTGCCAAGAAGCAGCTACGGGTCAGCCGGACAGGATGTTTACTGTCCCCCCCTCCTTTGTCCTCGATTGTCCCAGTTCAGAAACAGAAAAGCTAGCTCTTTGTCCTCTTCGGGCGCTTAAGATCTACATTGACAGCCAGCAGGAGAGGTACCAGAAAGCGGTATTTCCTCCCGTTTTCCTCCTCGGTTAAGGGTGAGATCAACAAGAATACCATCTCCCTGTGGATTGGTTCTACCATCCTAGCAGCGTATGATGCTGCTGGTCTTCTTCCACCTGTTGCCAACAACCCTCATGAGCTACGGGCATTGGCGTCTACAATGGCTTTACACAGAAACTGCTCTGTACAAACTATTATGGAGGGTTGATCCTAAAGATCGTCTACCATCTTTGCCTCCCACTACCTGAGCGATCTGGCTGTGGAGGATGTGGATGGGTTGAAGTCTTTGTCAACAAAAAGTAAAACCAATTATGTTTCACGTCTCTATAAAATTGATTGAGGGATGTGACGGTCAGAATTTATTTACAAAGTGTCAATAAGTGCCATTTGGAAAATGCTTGATAATTTCATACCTGAGACTTTAGAATTGAAAGAAGGGTACCAACGTACATTATAAAAAAAGTCTCGTTCTTTGTTAAAATGTACACCTATAAGATACTCAATTTGTTATTAAAGCTATTGAAATATCTATTTGTTGATCGCAGAACATCTGTTCAAAGACGACGAGACTGTAGAGCAGGTAGCAGAGATTGTCCACAGTTCTGTGTGTGTAGGGAGAGGATCTGCTCCACGTGTCACAGCAACTGTAACAGGTAAGGAAGATCATCTTGTAATAGTCTGATAAATATTTATACATAAACATAACCACATTGTATACATTTATTTAATGTATTTTGAACAACATATCAAGTTTCTGTTCTACTAAAGTTAATGTATAAACATCACTAATATTTCTTGCATTGCGATTAGACTCAATTCCATTATAAGTAAGAACAATGCAACTAACAAGATGGTTTGAATACACCTTTTGTGTATTTGGTCTTTTGCAGGTGCTTCTGGAGTTGCCAAAGTGACAACCGCAAACACAGCAGTGAATATGACAGGTAGTTTTATTTGAGCAAAGCATTGCTGATATTAACTTTGTCTTCCTTTAGACCTCAAGTTATTAAGTGTAAGTGTATATGCGTGTATAAAATGTCTATCTCCATCCAATCCAAGTAAACAATAAACGTCAAGGTACTTCTTCTTCACATACATGTACACCTAGCATGAGCATTCCATCAATTACTTCCTTTTGAAACAACGTCTGTGAACAACGGGTTTTAGATGTGTGTTTTGAACATGTTGTGTTTGAAGTCTCACCTATTGAAAACCTATTGTTACATTACTATCACCTCAAACAAAAATCAAATCGTTAAACATATTACAATTCTACATTTTCATACGTGTCCATAGCAGAATTTTGTCTACAATGAGTGGTCACACAGACAGAAACTATTGATATTAAGCTTATGATATTGAGTTTTTTCATTGCAATCAAACTAATACAGTCCCTTTTATTCCTTTACAGTCATAAACAATCAAAAAGAAGGAAAAAGAGAAGGTAAATTATTGCATTTGAAGCATTACAGTATAAACATAAGTGTAAGCGTATTTGCGTGTATACAAATGTCTATCCCCTTCCAATCCAAGTAAACAATAAATGTCAAGGTACTTGTTTTTCCCATGTATCATGTATGTACACCGAGCATGAGCATATTACAGCATTACAGTATAAACATAGATTGTTTTATTATTTTGTCATTTGTTTGTTCAACTATGTAAATGTGTGAACATCAAATGTTGAAGGTGAAGGTAGTGATTACACCTGAAAATGTTTACTCCACTTACACTAACATAAATCATCACCAACCTTGAATCAATTATTATTAATGTATCCTTTGCTATTTTCGTATGTTTTGCCATGTCATTCATAAAATTTGACTTTATTTCTTTTGATTTTCAGATTTGAAGGAAGATGATATTAGTAAGTTTAATTCACTTTCATACATTTCTCTTGTTAAATTATCAGATCTTTTCTAAACGAATATAATAAATCCTATCAAATGATAATCATATAGAACATGTTTTGCAATTAACGTTTAATTATGCTCATGTCGATCAAGTCAAGTAGATAAAACGGGAATTTGCATTTTTAACTAATAGCTAAAAAAACTTTCATTTTACAGATGATTTTGAAAACTTTATGAAGAGAAAACAGGAGGTTTTTAGATTTCAAACACTTAAAAGTTTTCAACAAGTGAAAAACTGCATTAAAGATAAGCGATTGGTGATAATCACAGGGTTTCCTAGAGAAGGAAAAACAACTCTTGCTGCTAATGCTGCTGACTGGTTTAACAGGCGAGAAATTGATCATGGTTTTTATTACAAAAATGCGTCAAGTTACCGCAAACCAAAAGGAAATTCCAAACATTCAATAACAATAATTGATGACATGTTTGAAGAAAATGATGAAAGTCAAGATATTCTAGAAGTCGTTCAAAAGGATTTATCATCGGAAGAATCTACCAATATATATGTCATCGTTTGTCAACTTTACAATTTGAAAAGAGCAAGACGACACATGAAGACTGATCTGCTTGATGATAAGAATGTAGTGAATGTATCTGACATACACTCGTCTCAGTGTACAGGGTCTGAGCTGGAGCCGCTGCTCGGGGCTGCTGATCTGTTATCAAAGGACGTACATCAAATTACAAATGGGGGATATTATTTAGGACTTCCTGGGATATGTCTGTATTATAACAGCAATAGACACTTTCCGAAAGATGTAACTTTCTTTTCTTATCCTCATAGTTTTTATAAGGATTTGATTATGACCATTTGTAAAGTTGATCCAAAGAAAAGGGCAACTTTTATAATGCTTCTTGTTTGTGGTGGAGAAATAGATATCAGGAATATCAGGGATGAAGCGTTTAAAGAATTGATCAAACGTATTTGCATATATTTTTTTGATGCATCAATATCCTGTGAAGACATTAGAAATGAAATAGAATACCTCATTGAAACGTTTCTTAAAGTATCCAAAACACACATTATTTCATTCCGATATCAAGTGATGTATGATGCTTGTGTTGTTGCCATTGACAGACTTTATCCAGGAAATCTGTGGAAGGAATGTCGACTTTGCTGTATTAACAGCGATCAGATGGGTACTTCAAATAGCAACATTATTCTCACCAAATCTAACATTACAGTCATAGTAGATTACTTTATGCAGCAGCTTGAAGAAAAACATTTTAAGGATGTTTTGACAAATGACATGTTGGGGGAGAAACAAATTATTGATGAGCTTCATAAAAGGATGAAACTTAGTTTTCCCTCCCTTCTGCAGGGTTCTGATTGTGAACATAGAGAAACTTTCATGTTTTGGTGCCTCAGATCTGCGAATGCTGAGTTTGTGAAGTATCTTGTTTCCGAAAAGGTGTTTGATTGTAATTCCAAAGACATTTATGGAAGAACTCTACTGATGTATGCAGCTCAGTTTGGTTGCAGAAATGTTTTTTATCTTCTCCAAGGTCAAGGTGCGGATATTTCAGTACTTGACCACGACAACAGAAACGTTTTACATCGAGCCTGTTTCAATGACAATGCTGAATTTGTTAAATATCTTGTCTGTGAGAACAGATTTGATGTTCATACCAGAGACATATATGGAGAAACTCCGCTGATGATTGCAGCTGAGTTTGGTTGCAGAAGTGTTTTTGATCTTCTCCTAGGTCAAGGTGCGGATATTTCAGTACTTGACCACGACAACAGAAACGTTTTACATCGAGCCTGTATAAATGACAATGCTGAATTTGTTCAATATCTTGTCTGTGAGAAGAGATTTGATGTTCATACCGGAGACAAATATGGTATAACTCCATTGATGAAGGCAGCTCAGTTTGGTTGCAGAAGTGTTTTTGATCTTCTCCTAGGTAAAGGAGCGGATATTTCAGTACTTGATCACGACAACAGTAATGTTTTACATCTATCATGTTTTAATGACAATGCTGAGTTTGTTCAATATCTTGTCTGTGAGAAGAGATTTGATGTTCATACCAGAGACAAATGTGGAAGAACTCCATTGACGTATGCAGCTGAGTTTGGTTGCAGAAATGTTTTTGATCTTCTCCTAGTTCAAGGAGCGGATATTTCAGTACTTGATCACCACAACAGAAATATTTTACATCTATCATGTTTTATTGACAATGCTGAGTTTGTTCAATATCTTGTCTGTGAGAAGAGATTTGATGTTCATACCACAAACAAAAATGGCAGAACCCCCCTGATGTATGCAGCTGAGTGTGGTTGCAGAAATGTTTTTGATCTTCTTCTAGTTCAAGGAGCGGATATTTCAGTACTTGATCACGACAACAGTAATGTTTTACATCTATCATGTTTTAATGACAATGCTGAGTTTGTTCAATATCTTGTCTGTGAGAAGAGATTTGATGTTCATACCAGAGACAAACAAGGGAGAACACCACTGATGAAGGCAGCTCAGTTTGGTTGCAGAAATGTGTTTGATCTTCTCCTAGGTCAAGGTGCGGATATTTCAGTATTTGACCACGACAACAGAAACGTTTTACATCGAGCCTGTTTCAATGACAATGCTGAATTTGTTAAATATCTGGTCTGTGAGAAGAGATTTGATGTTCATACCGGAGACAAATATGGTATAACTCCATTGATGAAGGCAGCTCAGTTTGGTTGCAGAAGTGTTTTTGATCTTCTCCTAGGTAAAGGAGCGGATATTTCAGTACTTGATCACGACAACAGTAATGTTTTACATCTATCATGTTTTAATGACAATGCTGAGTTTGTTCAATATCTTGTCTGTGAGAAGAGATTTGATGTTCATACCAGAGACAAATGTGGAAGAACTCCATTGACGTATGCAGCTGAGTTTGGTTGCAGAAATGTTTTTGATCTTCTCCTAGTTCAAGGAGCGGATATTTCAGTACTTGATCACCACAACAGAAATATTTTACATCTATCATGTTTTAATGACAATGCTGAGTTTGTTCAATATCTTGTCTGTGAGAAGAGATTTGATTTTCATACCACAAACAAAAATGGCAGAACCCCCCTGATGTATGCAGCTGAGTGTGGTTGCAGAAATGTTTTTGATCTTCTTCTAGTTCAAGGAGCGGATATTTCAGTACTTGATCACGACAACAGTAATGTTTTACATCTGTCATGTTTTAATGACAATGCTGAGTTTGTTCAATATCTTGTCTGTGAGAAGAGATTTGATGTTCATACCAGAGACAAACAAGGGAGAACACCACTGATGAAGGCAGCTCAGTTTGGTTGCAGAAATGTGTTTGATCTTCTCCTAGGTCAAGGTGCGGATATTTCAGTATTTGACCACGACAACAGAAACGTTTTACATCGAGCCTGTTTCAATGACAATGCTGAATTTGTTAAATATCTGGTCTGTGAGAAGAGATTTGATGTTCATACAAGAGACAAATATGAGAGAACACCACTGATGTATGCAGCTCAGTTTGGATGCAGAAATGTTTTAGCTTTTCTGAAAAGTCAACAGGGGGGGGCCTAGCAAGACATTTGTAATCTGTATTTTGTTTGTGCAATTTATTATTTAATTGTGCAACAAGAGCCCACTTACAAGACAGAAAGTGTGTAAGATTCATTTTCAAGTGTGATTTTTGCGTTTTCATTGCTACTAATATTTTCGCTAAACCTTTTCCAACGGCAATTGGTAGTTTGTAACGTTGATTCTTTGAATTGGGTAAGAAGATCACTTCAGATGGTTCAGACTGGATTAATCTTCTTTAATACGATGAATTCATTTCGACCATTATGTGTGTCTTGTCAAGTATGATTACAAATGGAAGGTTACACATTTATACAGGAACAAAACAATAAATTCATATAATCCACACATACTTGATAGTCTCTCATAACCCTTAAAGGGTGGCTCACTTTTATGTTATTTTCACAACCAATTTTTATCATGTATTTTATGTGAGGTGAGACTGTAATAAAATATCTGTCTGTCTGTCTGTCTACTTGTGTGCTAAGATTGACACTTAAGAAATCAGTCATGGGTTGTCAATCACGGGTGCAGTTTGAATACAATAGAGTCAGTCAGCAATGACGAATCCATGTTGTCTTATCAATCACTTGATGGTCAGAGAGGTGTAATTAAACAAGCTTGTTAATATATCACAATGGTAATCACTTTCTTATGTGAGCTAAAAGTCCCACTGTTTAGTGTTGGAGAATATTTTTTTATAAAAAATGTTTCTTTTGTTTCAAGATTCAAATTCAATATTCAAATAAAACTATGAATCTAGAACCAAATACTCTAATAATCTTGAAACAGTTTGGCAGCCTTACCTATTGTTACTACATTTAACCCCTGTAATCCAAATGTGAAAAACTATGTACAGGCGCTAGACCTATGTCCAAAACTAAAGCACGCTATAAAAGATACTAAAATGATAAACAGTAAATGGCAGAGCAAAAACCTGAAACAACTGTTATCAAAAGCGTGCTTTAAAGATCAAAAACCTGAATTACGTGGAAGTATCACAAAATGTAATAGGCCGTATTGTGGAACATGTACACACATTTTGGAGGTAATTTTATTCACCTTTAGGAATAATTCAAAATTCAAAATAATTGAAAATATGTCTTGCGCCTCTAGAAATCTAATATATGTAATAACATGCGCCAGTTGTTACGAAGAGTATATTGGTAAAACGGGGGATACATTAAGGGCGAGAATCCGAGTGCATAAACAACAGATTAAAACACCAAACTATAGATGTATACCGCTTAGCGCACATATAGATGAATGCGCAAAGAATTGCTATCCCTAGTTCACAATCTGTCCTATATACAAAATGCGCACAGATAATGAAGAGCTGAGGAAAATAAAAGAACGATTCTTTATTGATGGATATACCCCTAAATTGAACTGTAACTAATATGAAATCATGTTGACGTCGCATTTACTATATATATGTTTAGTGGTATGCATATGACGTCATGAATTACGTCCCTTGCCATTGTTAACGCTACACCATTAGCAACACAATGTATAAGTTACCCTGATGAAACCGGTTGGTAATGAACTTATATAAAGACCAATCTTCAGTTTGTTATTATTAAAGCATATATATATATATATATATATATATATATTGTCAGTTGCAAATGATCGTGATTATTATTCACTTTATCTTTTTTTATCCACCTTATCCAAGTTAGCGTTTCAGAGAAGATTTTGCTTCCATGGTGTAAATGTATTTTGCCTAGAGAGAAAATTTGTTTTTCGTTTTCAACCAAATATTTTTGTATATATATATATATTGTCTGTTGCAAATGATAGTTCTCATTGTCCACGTTGTCTGTTTTTATCCACTTTTATCCAAATTAGCGTTTTTTTTATCAGATTTGTTATTTTGTTATTAATCAGAGAAGACTTTGCTTCCATGGTGTAAATATATTTTGTCTAGAGAGTCTCACAATGTTTATTCTTCTTTGATCATTTGTTTGTCGTTTTCACCAAATTATTTTGTATTGGTTAATTTGAGAATTTGCCAAGTGTATATATTACATCAATTGTTAAGAGTTATCCTGTGATATAAATATATGATGTATTAGCATAGATTTTTTATGTATTGTTTTCATATTATAATCAGGTTTAAGTGAGAGTTGTAAATGTGTTAAATGTATATTCCTTTTTTTATATTCCACATATGTTTTAGTTAATTTGAGATTTTGCCAAGTGTATTTATTACATCCATTTTTGTTGGATGGTTAATGTGTAATGCATTGCTTTTGTATTTATTATCAAATATTATCATCAGATTCCATTGAGGTTGTTCATCTTCTCTCAAAAGAGCGGAAGGTTTTTGTATATATAAAACCCTTCTGTGACCAATCTCCAGGATATAACTAACTGTTGCCTATGGAAATGTGAAGTTTGATCTTGCCCCATATGTTCTCATACACCTTAGTCTGTTTCAAAGGGGCAGTAACACGTTTTTTGATAATTTTATATTTTATTGTTTTCACTGATAATTGCAAGTTAATGCTTAATGTATTATTTCGACGATGTCAAAATCTCATTACACAAGCCAATAATCCATAGTCAGAGGACAAAATATGAAGATTCACATTAAATCCATTGGCGCCCATTTTGTGTGAACACCTTTAATTCCTTTTGGGTAAGAAAAAGGAATCACATGGCTAAACGTTATATTTTTGAATTACTACTGCACCATTTAGTAAATTGTCTTTCAATTGGAATCATTAATTTTCATTTTCCTAACATCACCTTATATTCCACCTAAAACGTGTGAAGGACAGTTACAGATTCTCTGTATTCATTAGCTCCATAGACAATTTACTGAATATTAAGTGACTACCGTTATTACATTTGTTGATTTTGTATAAATAAAAATATATGTTGTTACCTTCTAAAGAAAATAAAGACATTGCTTCCATTTAGAAATTAAATGTTGCCTTATTTTACATCAGAGGAAAGTAGTTTTATATTTCAACCGTGTTTATCCCCCACAATAACAAATTTGTAGGAGTTATTACAATGGACAATATTTCTGTATGTCATTACGTCCGTCCGTTAAACATTGAACATTGTTCCGCTTCTAACTTTATACTTATACACCATTTTAAATCCATTTCATTTTGAAATGCAGAGACGTAACAAGGTGTCATGAGTCACAATTTTGACAATATCGACATGAAGTTTTCATAAGGCTCATATCTAATTATCTTCTAAATCAAATTTGTTATTGAGTTAAAAAAACATATAAATTTATGTCATGATCAACAATTTAAAAATATTTTAAAACAAATACTAAGTTAAGGATAATAGTTTTATGTTGCACGTCTTTGCTAAAGGTGTAATGTCAGAAATTTGCTAAATGGAAGCACAATTATTTAAGAGTATGCCGTCTTGAACTTATAAATCCATGACATACTATATCTACGACACGAGTGGCTAAATATCAGTATTTCCCGAGCGAGAGCGAGGGATATACTGATATTTAGGCACAAGTGTCGTAAACATAGTACATGTATGTCATGGGCACGAATATAATATTCTGTTTATTACCGTAGTCCCAAAATTGAAGAAAATGACCAAAATCTACTTCTCAGCATCGACAGACCAGCGGGCGGCGCCCCGTATGGATTGTGACCATGAGGTGAACAATGACGTCAAATCATTGTTTATTACGTGACGTCACAACGCAAAAGTGATATTTTGCCCTAGGGCAACATATGAAAAATATGAACCTCGATATGACTGCCCTCGTAGGTAATAAATAGTTTAAATACAATTGAGCATTTATGTGTAAAATAGTGTATTTGTGTAAGAAAGTTATTGTTAGTCTTGTCTTGATCATAAATAATTTTCCGTCGGCTTGTTTATCAAAATCTTTATAAAAATACAAAAATATACAAATACGATTTTAAGATAGTGGACATCAGACTAAAATTCTAAGCTTTGTAAGAATCCTGATTCATATCCTATTTCTATTGGCTTGACAATAATCAAATTAAGCATTTTAGTAAAAATATGCTCGAAGAAGTATTGAGATCATCAAAAGAAGTCTGAGAGTATACCCTTAAGATTTTTAGGGTTTCCATCAATAACGTCCAACAGTGAACATATGTAGATTTAATTCCGTGTTTTGATTTAAACAGGTTTCTTTTTCATATTCTTGAATGTGATGTGTTCCTTTTGGTCTGACGTGCAAATAAACAACGTTGATGCACTGATCAAAAAAGCTTAGATATTTTAGATATGTAAAATCTATACATTTACGGGAGGTATGTTTCGCCCATGACATTAGTAATGTTTCCTGATTAAGACAAAAAAAGCTTAGATTGTTTAGATATGTAAAATCTATACGTTTACGGGAGGTATAACGGCCATGACATTAGTATTGTTTCCTGACTAAGATTGTTGCTTTCTTTATTTACTAACTTTTATTCCCTCATATGTGGGAAAACATTTCATTATTATGCAGTTATTCTCCGAGAACAAATATTGTGATTTAGTACATACTTTCAAGGAGAGTTGTGTGTTTCTTTACATATATTTTATTCCCTTTCTATATTTTCTCTGAATATTCTCACCGAACACTTGATGTTTATCCTTTAAGCATTTATTCGATCTGCTTGCATTGTGTAAATATAGTTTTTATGGGTCACAAAATAGCAATATGATTGTATGTATTCAGCCCCGTATTCACCAATTTCACTAAATATTACTGTTTTCAAAAGAAATGTGAAGTTGATCTTAACTCAAATTTGTTTTAAAAATTTGTTTTGAAAACAAACGTTTTTTATCATATTAAGTGGATTTTGTAACAACTATGTACATATATTTTATATGTTTCAAACAAGTGTTTTAAGCACCTTATTTTCAATCTTTCTCTATATGTTATAACTTGGAATATATTGTTTACTGATGAACATGTTTATAGCATAGTATAGTATAGTATAGTATAGTATAGTATAGTATAGTATAGTATAGTATAGTATAGTATAGTATAGTATAGTATAGTATAGTATAGTATAGTATAGTATAGTATAGTATAGTATAGTATAGTATAGTATAGTAAAGTAAAGTAAAGTATAGTATAGTATAGTATAGTATAGTATAGTATAGTGTATTAAAGTATACCAGTCAGTACATCAAACGTTCTTTTTCTTCCCAAGACATTTGCTTATACAGTTTACATATTTACAATTTTGATAAGTGGACTAGCATTTTGTTTGGACACTAGTTTGGATTTTGTATTGAAGTTTGTTATACAATTGATTTGTTATTAAATATGATATAATATTAAAATATTATTAATCCAATATATGTATACATGGAATTACTGATATATATATATACAAAATTGAATAGAGTTATTTGGAAGAGATAATTGTGAATCAGCACTTGCTTAAATGATAATGATATTGCTTTTACTATCAATCATTAATTATAAAACATTATTAAACAATTACAATATTTCATATCTATTTATGTAAACATCTATCGTAATTGTTTTAATTCTTACGTATATAGCAATATCATTATGAAATAGTATCTAAGTTCTGATATTTAATTTGTTAATGAAATAAACTTGTTGAAATGTGAGTTGATACAGTTATTATTTCATATGATAAACAGCCTGATTTCTAGATTCATGTCATAAACGCCTCACCGAGGACATACTATGGCCTTCCTAAGACGATATACGAGGGTACGAACAAAACTGATATTGCTTGAGGAAGATCAAGCGATATTTCCGAGGAGATATCGTTTGACAGAAGATTTTCAACAATGCCCTGTAATCAGAAAATTCATGACATCACAAACGTTTTACATCATCAGTGAATTCTATGACGTCATAAATGCAATGACATCACAATGCTATGACGTCATTAAAACGATGATATCACAATGCCATGACTGGTTAAGAAGTTTAGGGCTATGCAGTGTTCAAAGATGTACATTTTTCATGCAAATGTGATGAAAAAACATTTGGGATGATAAATATACAGAATCCCATCCTCGTGTCTTCTGATATCAAATATATCAACACTCGTTGATCAAAGTAAAGTACTTCCCTTTCACATTTTTCAATTTTTGACTAAGATTCCTTACTGCTTGATTACTTCTAGAGCTATGATTTACGAATTTTAAGGTATCAAATTTTAATCAGAAACATATTTAGAGGACGCATTTGAATGATTTAATGAACAGAACAGTGTTATGATTTTGGTCAAATGGGATGATAGAAAGTTCATAAAGAAGGTTACTAATCATGTTCTTTTGATTTCAATAAGGTTGGTATGAATACATTCATTATTTGCATGAAGGTACGTGTCCCTCCTTGAAATAACCGTTATATCTAAACTATCCGAATATGAAAGATGTAACTAGTTTTTGATACAATTTGTCTGTTAAATTGACTATTAATAAAGGGTGACCTTACACATTGAAAAATGATCATCAGGTGAAACAACTGTCATAGAAGGCAGACACACTTCAGTTACCACAGTTTCTGTATGCCTGGGCTTATTAGGCGTTATTTTTTTTTAAAACCCTCTTTGGCAGGTTACTGTCCAATTTAGTCGAGGCTAAGTAAAATTCCAATCCCTTTTTTGAAATGTCCAATATGTATGTACAATAATCTATATGCGACATACACCCCTCCACTATGTGATTCGTACTCGATCGAGCCACGGCATTTTCAGTTATCAAACACCTCAGTTCAACGTACTCAGGGTGTAGTGAGCACTAGGCACTAGGCAGGGCCCAACGTTGGCGCCAAATGTGACAGAAGTGATTGAGGGTTCATTGTTTGGATTCGAACTCGGCACATGAGGTATATGAGCTAGGCACTCTATGGCTGAAGATATATATATATAACCATCTTACCAAAGCCAGAAGGAATACTTACATCTTACCTGGCACAAATACTAGAATTATTTTGGCGGAGCACTAATATGAAATGTGTTTTATATGTAGCAAAATTAGGAACAAAAATTCGATGTGTTGACGTCTAAAGGGACAGTAGCACGTTTAAGGGAGAATATACATGTAAGGTGATGTCAGGAAAATGAAAATTAATGGTTCCAATTGAAAGACAATGTATTTAAACTAAATGAAGCAATAATAATTCTAATATATAACGTAAAGTTTAGCCATGCAATTACGTTTTCTTACACAAAATGAATTAAAGGTGTTCACAAAAAATGGCCGCCAATGGATTTTATGTGAATCTTCATTCTTGGTCCTCTGACTATGGATGATTGGCTTGTGTTATGAGATTTTTGACAATGTCAAACAATTTCATTTAGCATGAACTTACAATTATCAGCGAACGTTTTAAAATACAAAATTATCAAAATCGTGCTACTACCCCTTTTATGTTGTAAAAATCTTTTCCTGAAAATAGTAGATTGATTGGTAACACTTTTTCTAGATGAATGTGCGTTAACAGTGTCATTATCACGCCCAAACCAAACCAACGTAACTACTGATTACAATTATTTACAATAAATTGAAATTATTTTAAAAAAACATACAAGGAGTTATAACCTATTACTTTACTAACCACAGGACATAGACTATAGTCAATATGGCTAAATTATATACATTGCTTAAGTACAACAACAATTGTATAAAGGGGTCGTTATTTATCTATTTATCCATGACACATAACCATCTCATCAAGTTTCATTTAATGACACGAATTGGTAACTCAGCTTGAAATATTATAGCATTAGCAATGGCGTTAACCTAGTTTCAATGACACAACTATGTCAAACCTACCAAAGGCCTTCGCATGCAACGCATTGGAAGATAAGTCAACCGTAACACCCAGCCGCCTCACCTATAAGAGATAACATACAACAAGTCAACATGTGACTCGGATATATACGTTGGGTAGTGTAGAGTATATAGACTATGCATCATGTTGAGTAGGAGCTTTAAACATCCCGTCGCTCTGGTTCCCTATCAGTTGTAACACCCCTTCAAAGTACATATATCGACAAGAACTTGGGGGTTGAAGTCAGTGTGAAGAACATGATTCCACCAAGCCAGGGCTTTGACCAAAATAGTTGTTTATAGGTGAGTGACCATACTGGGACTTATCATTGTACTAACACAGAAAATTGCAATAATCAATATTTAGAAGCAATTAAACCACGCTTCTATCGTTTCGCCTCGCTTCTATTGTTTGGACCCGTAGTATAACTCACCAATTTTATCAACCAAAACCACTTTAATTTTAAACTTGTCATGAAGGAATTAAAAACACAAATCTAGGTTAAGGACCGGTTTGCCCCGACTTATAGTGCTAACCACTACTTCGCCTTGGTGGAGAGTTGAGGCCAACGTAGCAGGTCACTTTTCTCATCAACAACGCTACACTCGTACGACTCATATCCGTACTAGGAGGCAGTCAGTAATAAGTATGGTTATCTATTTGGGCCACACACGAATCAAAACACAAACTAGTGCTATCTATCTAAACATCTTTCATTTTCACCCAAAAATGTCAAAAGAAATGCATAATTAATAGACCAAATATGTAACCTTTTTTCTGTTTGTAATAATTAAACATTCAATTACTGCATTCTTTGAATATAAATAATCTATAACCTTTTACAATATAAGGGAAAAGTTGCAAAAATCATCCCAAAATAGGACATTTACATTTTTGATAAGATAAGTGTTAACTTAAAAAATATATTCCATGAAGACAAAAAATCGGAAATATGCATTCGATTCATGAGACAGAAGAACAATTGTGACCCTCTACTCGGACCAAAAAATTATATACATAAATAGTCTAGGAACGAAATCAAATATTTGCAACCTTCTCTGAAAGCTCATGTCGTTTAATGTAATACACATGCTTAGCACATCTCACGCGTTGTACTGCCTACAATAGTTTCCCCCTAAAATGTATTATAAGGACATAAACGTCGCAGTAGCTACATGGAGGTAGCATTTATTACAGACTGTTTGATAGTTTCTGAAAGCGTGTTGGGGTGCGTTGTTTCGAAAATACAAAATACAATTTACATATCAAAAATAAGCTTCGTTTATAAATGTTGTTGAAATGCCCGTGGTAAATGTAATCTATACGACTCGTATTACTTGTTTAGTCCCCCGCATAGTTGGTTATACGACCCACCACTACACATAATATATAGATAGCAATATCTCCGTCTATACAATAGGCTCTATTACAGAAAACTGCCCTGTTGTTTAGCAACGGGAAGTCGACACCCCACTCAAGTCCCAAATAGTATCATAAACAATCACTAACGGTCGATTCCCTTTATTGGGTTTCCTTTTAGTCGCATACTCATACACATTCTCGTTACATACTCATTTCTGCAAAAATTGCGACGATAAAACGACTCGACCCAAATGTATGATCAGTAACCTAGACATAGGCGATGTCCCCCGGTTCTTGATTTGATTTAAATATATTTTATTAAATAAAGAAAGGGATTAGGAACAAGTTATCCAACTAAGGTAACCTTCTCCCAAGTATTTACAAATTGATAGATACATAGTGACATACACGAAAACATGGAAAATAGTATAATACAAAATGGTAGAAAGATATTTACAAAAGTAGGTATGTACATGCTGCAGTCAACAGAAGCGCTTGCTGTTTAAAATATATAGCTGGACTGCCTTGAAAATGGCCTGATTTTGTAAAATTGAAAGGCTTCTACTGCCACATAAAACTAAATCCAAATAAACGGCATCATCATTAACATATGATTTTAATACATTTAACATTCTTAATCTGTGTTCATCATATATAGAGCACTCAAACATAAAGTGAAAAACATTTTCGCATAAATAACCACATTCACATGTTGAATCCGCCTTAATGCCAACTTTGAATAAATCATATTTCAACTCACTTACATGATATCTGAAACGTATTTGATAAATATTTACCCTGCGTATACCTGAGGAAAAATAAGATGGTGCCGAAACAATTGGCTCCTTCAAATATGATTTAAACTTTTCTGTTGATGTTACATTTCGCTTATCTAATGGGATATCGTTGCATAACACTGTGGTTGAAAGTATATAAGACAAGGATGAATGTTTCAATCTTTATGATGGGATAACAAAATTATTTGCATTTCTATGATCATAAGAAGTAGTGTCTCCAAAAGTCGGTAGGAGTAAATCTACAAGATATGCTGTGCATTATCGCAATGTATTTTATGATAAAGTGTTAACTTTCTCCTTTCCCTCCGTTCTGATAATTTTTCCAAACCAGTTTCAAAATAGAGATGTTTAAGTGAAGTGTATTTGGGTAGACCAGTGATAATACCAGCCCCGGTTCTTCCGACGATGAGTAGGCCTAATGTCGCCCTAGACAGACAGACAGACAGAAGATTGTAGTCATTCGTGTATCTACTAACTCGTAGAAGCAAATGTTAATATCAATAATAAATACAGATTGGTAAAACTACAACCAGTCAATATTCTTTGGAACTACTTTTTTTCAGTGAATTGACATGAAGGAGGCGGCACTAATGTTGCTGGGGCTGATGGCTACTTGCTTCATTAATTTCAATTTGTATTTGACCTTTTTTTTTAGAAATTAAAATTTCCTTATAGTTGAAGGTTAGAATTGATAAAGAAAACATTTCATAATGTCTTTCTCTACACGGTTTTAACCTGTCAGAAACTTGTGAACCTTTTTCTTTTAAACTGGCTGCACAAGCTACGCCAGTTATACACGTTTAACTTACAAGTTTCAAACAGGTTATTATTAGTTACACGGCGTTTTGACAGGGTGTACTGGACTGTAAGACCCTTGTACATTTTGTATTTTCCTGAGGCGTAGCTGTAAGGGTCTTACATTCCCGTACACCCTGTCAAAACGCCGTGTAACGAATTTATTACCCTTAAGATCTTTATTTCAACACAGTTTACTCATTTTCGACCAAAATAAGTCATAACTAGACTGCGGTCCAAGCTCAGCACAGTGTGAACATAAAGAGTCGCGGTACGGAGCTAACGGCAGTTATATAAAGGGAGATAACTCTGTGACTAAAAATATCCAAATTAAAAGTGTTGTTAAATGAAATAATTAAAAAGAAACGTGTTCATATTGAATGAATGTAATAACACAATGGAAATTAACAATGTCATAACATTAGAATCTCTCAATTGATGTTGGTCATTGTAAATTTTGATTCTGAAATTGTCAGTCGAGCGGCCGTTTTACTTCCGCATTTCATCTGAGGTCAAGTTCATCCGTATGACCCGTTTGGTATGACACGTGACAAATTTGACGGGGTGTACACTTCGTAAACCCTGCCAAATCCGACTACACGGGTATGTATGCTTTGGCTATTGACCAATCAGAATTCGAGAAATTCATCTTAAGGGTAATAAAACTCTGTGGACAAACGCAAATTGTTACCTTTGGATTTGAATTGATGGTATTAATATTCATGTATGTTTGACTTTGCCAGACAACTGTAGTTCATACTATAAACTGAAATTGCAAACTCTATCAACGCTGAAGCGCGTTTCTTTGTGTAGAGTTTGGCTTCTAAAATTCGAACCACGATTCTAAAACTGAATTTGTTACACGATACAGTTCATGTGACTGAATCTTTTAGAGAGTACATTATATTAAAGGTCCAATCAGCCCCAACATAAAATATATAAAACAAAAAATTCACTGAATCTTGTTTCAAGGAAATGTGTAACAATAACAATCACATCCCTAAAATGACTCGTGTCATCTTTCCTCATTTTTGTGTTTTTAGAAACATCAAAAAATATAAGATTCTTCGAGCTATTGTACCACAAAGCAAAATAATAACTGTGGGTGTTTAGAGGCTAGCCCATCTAAGATTTTAAAGGGCTTAATTCATTTTGAATATGCTAACAGACTAAAGAAAACAATGTCCCATACTTGCATAAACAACAAGGACATTTCTTATGACAGACAGACAGACAGACAGATATTTTTTATTAATGTCTCACTCGTTCAAGATTATAAAATATGAAACGACCAGTCGCTCAGCGACTTACGGGAGACAATAAAACAAAGTATACATGTACTAAACATAAAGGATAAGATATACATTTGATATATACATATAAATGGAAAAAAAAAGACTAAAAATTTCCGGTATAAAAGTTTTAAAATATGCAGTAAGATTATCTATTTAAATTATCTATATAAAATTTCCCTACGTTTATGTAAAATATCACAGCAGGTTCTGGAAACGATAAAAGTTAGGTCACGGGAGCTAAAAATAAAGGCAAGCTTCTCTACATCAGGCAATGAACTAAAATAAGGTATGCTTGTATCACAGGCGGTAAGGAGACTTTCTCTTATTGTGGCGTAAATTGGACAGTAAAACAAGACATGGATTTCATCTTCAACTGTCTTTAGACAGTTAAAACAGCATCTTTCATTAAGTGGTAGGTTTTCATATCTGCCAGTCTCAACTCTTATTGGTGCCACTCCACAACGAAATTTGGCCATAGCACTCCTGTGGTTACGGGAAAGTGGGCATAATACATAATTTTCTGTTTCAAAGTGCTCTTTAAAAGTTCTGTAATTTCGTAACTTATTCTTCCCTTTTTTTCCCTTCGGTTACAATAGCTTTTCTTTCCATGAATGATGATAATTTTCGAGTAATATTTCTTGGACAGCTTTAAGAAAAGGCTTCTTCTCTAAATATTCAACATCTTTCAGGTGGTCGAATCCAAGTTTTTCCATGCATTTTAAAACTCTAGAATTCCAAATTTTCTTCTTACATAGTCCTTCCCTAATAAAAACTCTTTTATTGACTCTTCTATTCGTAGTGTTCACCATTCTTGTCCAGTGTCTAAAAACAGATAACCAGTTCCGTACTGTTGGAGGAGTCCATCCCATCTCGCCGTTAACTGCAGCATTTGGTGTATATTTACCTAGTCCGAGGAAGAAACGTTGTGCCCTGTGATGAACTGCGTTGATACAAGAGTGTTCCGTTGTACCCCATATTGCTGAACTATAGCTGATAACTGAGTACACCATAGTGTCATACAACTTCGTAAATACACTGTAGGGCATTCCTCAAATAATCTAAAATTTGGAAATCAAAAGTCCCAGGGCTCTATTTGCTGATTTCGCTGCACATTTAGCCATTATGTTAAAGTCAAGATGTTCATTTAATAGTACGCCAAGATAATGATACTTGTCATCAATTTCTAAAACTGCATCTCCACATTTAAACGTAGTATCAGATCTGACCACAGATTGCATTCTAAAGTGTACTACTTTAGACTTAATTGTTAGGGTTAATAGTCATCTTGTTAGTCTCACACCACATATGTACGGCGTTTAGTAAGCTTTGAAGATCTTCCTCTGTTTCCGCAAGAAGCACCACATCATCAGCGTAGGCTAAAACTGCTATATTATCTTCTCCAATTCGTATTCCCTTTCCAAGCGCATTTAAAGTAAAAATCAAATCGTTTATGTATAAGTTAAAAAGTAGTGGTGACAGAAGGCATCCCTGTTTAAGTCCCCGATTTACATAAAACCATGGTGTAGACAACCTGTTGACACGAACACAGCACTTGACATTATGGTACAGAGATTTAACAGCACTTAACATTCTTCCTCCAATACCGGTTTCTTTCAACTTCCTCCATAGAATATTCCTGTCGATCCAATCGTACGCTTTTTTAAAGTCAATAAAAGCTACATATGTAGATTTTCTCTCGAGTTTTCTCCTCTCAATAATACTTGTTAGAGATGAAATGTGGTCCAGTGTAGATTTACCTTTTCTAAAACCATTCTGTTCATCCACTAAAATCTCATTTCTTTCAGTCCAGGTATTTAGACGGCTATTTAATATTCCACAATAGATCTTGTATATGGCCGGAGCTAATGTTATACCTCTGTAGCTGAGTGGATCTGTCACGTCAGTCATTGTCGGCTTAGGTATCGGTGTAATTATTCCCTCCGACCACATTTTGGGTATTTTCGCAGTTTTAAAGCATATATTAAAAAGTCTAAGTAAGAGTTGTACAGTTCGTTCTCCTTTGAGAAGTTGCGGTGGGATTTCGTCTATACCTGGCGCTTTTCCTTCTTTTGCTTTACTCAGTGCTGCCTTCACCTCTGTTACGGTTATATCGTCACTTAGTTCGTCTTGCCTCATTTCCTCTTCTGATGTATAATCTATAACCTTGACGTCATCATCCACACTCTCCCCATTAAGTAAAAGTTCATACTCAGATTTCCACTTCTTTAACAATGCGTCTTTATCAGTAGTAACCTCGCCATTATCTAGCGTCACTTTCATCGGAATTAGCCTCTTTCGATCTTGAGCAATTCCGATTATTCCAATACTTCGCCAAAATTCTTCTCTATTTTCCTCACATAAATCCTGCAACTCCTGGTGAACTTGACCCCTGTATGTCCTCTTTTGTCTCTGTACCTCGCGGTCGAACTGTCTCCTTAACTCTACATACTTGTGTTTCATCTGTGCCTTGTTGCCTTTATCAGCTTTCTTCCATCCCCTTTCTGCAGTACACAGTTCGTTCCACATACATGTTAACCTATCAGTCCACCACTTATGTCTCTGTCGTCTTCTCCTGTTATTAGTTCCATCTTGAAGATACACTCGTTTTACAGGCAGCCTTTCTTTTATTTCCTTCCTCACGATTTCCACCCATGTATCATAGCAGTTGTCAATGTTAGTCTGTTCTCTGGTAGAAGACTCCAAATCACATATAACATTATTTAAAGCATTATACACCTCGTCTGATTGGAGAAAATCAGACGGCGGTTTACCTGTTAAAGGCTTATCGATAAACTGTGGAAAGTTATCCCTCTTATCTTCATGTCCAGTTGAAGTGTTCATATTTACACACCAAGTTACCATTGAGTGGTCCAACTTGAGTAGAGCGTCTCCATCCACCCTACCCACACAACCTGCTTCATTAACCAAATCAGAGGGCAAGGTCACTTTAAAATCACTAAAACATTATAACTTTTCGTATGGAACAAAACAATAGTCAACAACAGACATACCATGACCAGATATAAAAGTAAAATCATTTTTACATGAGTTACGTCCATTAAGAATACATAAATTAGCACTTATAAGAAAGTCAATGCAATGTTTACCAAACTTGTTACAAGTGTAATCAACAACATTTCTTTCAGGGATTGAGTCCACACCTTCAATATAGTCAGTCTCGTCACCACAGCGACTATTAAAGTCGCCACAAATGAACGATATATTCTGCAGTTCATACACCTGCGATAACAGTGTATTATAAAAGTCCTCCGCGCATATATTCCTTGAAGAGTTCTCAGGAGGCAGATAACAAATACACATGTAACTAGTAAACTGTTCATGTTTATCAGTCACCTCTAACCACAAAATACCTTCATGTGAGTTATCTTTTATTGAAATATTATTAAAATTTAAAAAGTTATTCTTTATTAAAAAGCCCACACCTCCAGAGCCCCTAGGGGCGTGTCTATGCAGATGATCCCGGTTATTACCGAACCAGGTGTACCCGTCCACAGTAATCTCATCATCATTACGGAGGTGGGTCTCGGTTATTCAAAGAACATCACAGTCAGAGTGGGTTGCACAACTCTCTCGTAGAATGGCGTTTTGCGAGTTACAATCTTTTGACCATCCCTTAACGTTCCAGCACCCGCCGCGTACCTAGTAGCTCCAGTCGGATTCCCGCCGAACGGGCGACCAATCACGGTGACGCCCACTTGTTGACGTCCTGTCATCTCTGCGACATTCACCTCGCTGATTGGTTTCTTCCTGATCACGTGGCCTATGTTTGCTTTCTCCACGATTGTAAACATGAGCACGTGGGTATCTCTCCTGGCGAACCGTCGAACCGTTGTACTCACGTTGTGAAGAATCGCGATGATGAGGACGGTTGTATTGTTGTTGTGATGACTCGTCGTTGTTTCTGCCGTTGTTTCTGCCGTTGTTTCTGCCCTCCCTGTAGCGTTTGTGGTTGTTGTCATGTCCATTACTCGCGCGGTACAGTCGGCTACCTGTCAGCTTGAGTTGACCCCCTCCCACCGTCTCCGACAACACACGCATGTTAGACTCGAATATACGTTGTTTCAACGGCTTGTCATTCATGATATATACATTCTCAAAGTTTATGCTATCTCTAAGCTTCTTTTTGGCTCCTAGAATTGCACGCTTGTCCTCGATTGACCTGCATGTGACAATTACAACACCTGGATATCGTGCACCCCGTGATTCAGTTCTCACAGCCTTGTTCACATTCACATCTCTCAATTTTAAACCGTCATGAATAACACCATTCACTTTTGTCGAGATATTTTCATTTGCCGATTCTTCTAAGTTCCTTATCACTATGTTCAGATGAATTGCACGCTCATTAAATACCTGTACATTGCGTTCTTTAAGTTCAATGATTTCAGACTTCACTTTATCATGTAATCGTGACTGTTCGTCCCGTAGCTGGGTCACATCTTCGTTAACTTTACAGAGTTTATCATCAAAGGAAGAAAAAGAAAAACTTCTTTATTCTGTGAAAACGACGAAAGCGACAAAGATTCTCATGTCGTTGTCAAGAAAGTGATAAATGATCAAAAGATGGAGTAAATATATACATGGTAGCCGATTGGTTGTTTATACAACAAATAAGTTTGATGTACAATGTTATACATCACTTGCTGGACAACGATATTAGAATCTATGTCAAAACGTCGTTTTCACAGAATCATCAATCACATCTATTGTATAAACATAAACATAACTTCCTACTCAAGCAATGTACATCAAATCTCTTCCCTTGTAAAAACATCTAACATGCTTAATCTTTGTGTACATCAAATCAACATTGCTCCTTCTGTTATCATAACATTGTACATCAAGCTTATTTACTGCATTTCCAACTTGCTGGCCCCCTATTCTCGAAAGTATTCTAGCCCTAGGATATTCCATCTATTAGCACAAGGTTTAAGAGTAAATCCTTCCCTATTTTAAAAAAACTATCACAGTGCTAAGATGTCCTAACTTCGGACAAATACTTGGATATAGAGGTTATCATGCGAGTGTGTTTTGGGATCGTAAATATCCTGTATTAGGAACAAACATTGTATTTTGCGAGCCTTGGCAAGCTAAATACATAGTGTTTATTCCTAATGCAGGATATTTACGATCCCAAAACACACGAGCATGATAACTTCTTTATCATACAATGTCATTTAAAAATTTAATTCGAAAACATGCCTGATAATACTTTTTTAATGGTTGAAATTGTTTTAAGATTCGCGCATTGATATATGCAAATGAATAGAGCAATGACTCTGACGGTGAATTGACAAAATATAATTCCTCCTTATAAATGCCTTTTATTGCCGTTTGAACTATTTTTTCACGACTCAAAAGTTTTGAAATTTCCAAAATCTGTAAAATACGAAAAACTAAAAACATTCTAAATGGTCTTTGGTGGGATCGAACTAACGTTCTTTAATCCGACGTCATCGAGAGGACGAGTCAATCTCACCAAGGGGCAAGAGTTGCTTCCCTTCGGCTACTTGACAATGGCAGCTTGCGTTGAAACAACCATTGAACGAACATTGATGGCCGGAGAGCTAAACTAGATGATATTCTGTGGATTTCCCAATCCAAACTAAACAATATTAAAGCAAAGAACACCGAAGATTGGTAAATGAAGTGTTTGAACATGAGACTTGAACTGCCTCTGGCACCTGTGAGTAATATTTTTCGGTCGGTTTCATTCAACCCGTGATGACAGTGTTTTGGCACTACTAAGTCATGTAAATGGCTATAATATCCATGCAGTGTTGTTGTTATTTCTTAGATCAATGTCTATGCAATATATCATTCATATTGTAATGTCTCTCTCCGTTACTAAAGGCGTTCAAAATGTTAACGCTTGTGACGTCATCGGAATTTTCGAAAGAAGTTCCGACCTTGACCTTTGAAATTTGCATCGGTATCCGTATATGACCTTTATCCACGCCCAACGGATACCGAAAATATCCGTTGGCTTAATAATGTCGAGAACACCATCCATTGTAAACTAGTGTCCAAAAGAAACAATACCAAGTTTTCAAAGTCGTCCGAAACAAAATTCTATAACCTGATAGAGTCGAATTTAAGTGTGCCTAACAGGCATATATCTTGTAAAAAAAGTATGCACATTTTCATTCTTCAGGAAAAGATACTTTTGATTTTGTGTCTTTTCAAATGTACATGGAGTGCATAAATCGAAATTTCAAATTGTTTTATGCACAGAACTTTTGTCATTTCACTTTAAAATTGATAAAGTATTGAATTTAGGTAAGAAAACAATGTTTTTGATTTAATGCACTTTATTTGACATAAATTCGTTGACGCCTCATTGCACTAGAACGTTTTAAAACAAGCGAAAGTGTCCAATTTCTCACTGCTATCTCGCCTAGTTTAGGAGATTCCAGATCGATGATTTTTTTAAATGCATGTTGCTCGCAAACATAGAAAGATAATGTTTCAAAATTTTGCATAGAAGTAAGTTGACTACTAAAGAAATGATATAACTATGTTTTAGTCTAATCAATCTGCACTGGATTGAGTTTTTTAGCAAATTATATGGTAACGTTTCTTTTGGACACTAGTTTATGATAAAGGTGTAGACCTGTCCCAGCTTTATCCTAGATTTTAGAAACATATTCTTTTGATCTTAAAAAAACATTTTTTCAGTCCTCACCTTCTTTTGGTTGCTAATTATAGGCCTTACATACACACATTCACCTTCTTGTTTTACTTTTCACTGAAGTGTCAATGCCAAGGCAAATTTGTAAATGGAGGTTACTCCTGTTTCAAGTGTCTAAAGTGTCAAGTCCAAAGTGTATTTTCACCTTTCTTTGTGCATGGCAATTTTGAGTTAAAGTCATCATTATTAACAAATAAAACAACATGTTTTATATCATTTTCCTTGCACACAGGATAGTTTGATTGTTTTGTTGCACAGAAAACAGCTTTTATCTCGATTGACCTGAAAACACGCTTAATATGTTTTTTTAAATATCATATTTTCATAATTTGTTTAGGGTGTATAAGTTGGGACTGATTGATGTATCTTTATGGCAAAGCGACATTATACAATTATAGACTGGTTATGAGGCCAATACCTGTTTTTATAGACCCAAGGAAAACAATATCGACCTCGGACTTCGTCCTCGGTCAATATTGTTTTCCTCGGGTCTATAAAATCAGGCATTGACCGAATTAACCAGTCCATAATTGTTTTATTATGTATCGGTTAAAAACGAAAAGAAAATAGAAAACTACAGGTATGAGTGGCATTTCGGCTCCATTGTTGGCAAGGTCGGGTCAATGACGTCATGATAACAATAGCATGAAAAAACGGTTTGACGTCATTGGCTCTATTTTTAGTAACTCAAGTCAATATCACTTTTGGTCGGACTCGGGGTCACAGGGGTCAAGTCAATATTTCTTTCTGTCGACTGTCACGTGACCGGTTCTCAACCAATTGCCGGGGAATTACGCTTACATAATAATATACAATTATAGACTTCTGTAGAGGTCAATATAGTTTTTTATTTACCTGAGTAAAACAATATTGACCGAGCTTGCGAGGTCTATAATTGTTTTATCATGTGTAAACAGAAGCGAGCGATGTTTTAAATACATCACTGTCTTATGTAAACATCATAAATACCTCACGTACTTGATGTAATAAGATGCCGGATGTTTGGATAAAAGAATAACCAGAAAATGAGAAAGTAAGGGTCAGCAGTTGCTTACTTCGTGTTTTTGGCATCAATATTGTCCAAAATTTATTTTTGTTCTTCAACATCAACGTCGGCAAAGCGATTCATCTTCACGGTAAGAGACGCCAACATCAAAGGTGACTGACGTAACGTTGGTAAGCAATTGTTGACGTGACGTCACATAGGCATTACGTCAACAATGGGTCAATATCAAAGTTGATTGACGTTTGCGATTGTTCTCAAGTCAATATCGCTTTCTATGGACTGTCACGTGACCGTGATTTGACCAATCAAAATTGATACCAATATTTGATCATATAATAAAACAATATATTGTTTTAATAGTTTGATGAAACATAGATTGTAATTTACAGTGGCCCTACGGGTGATAAAACCCTTCCTGTTAAGCAAATTAGAACGAATATGGAGGACAATTTTAGTGGAAAACTTTAAGCAAGAATGGTAACTGACAATATACGGTCGATGTTCTTTCATGGAACACCTTTTCACTGCAAAATGTATGTGCGAATATGGAGAGATTATTCATATATAGGAATTATGAAGAAATGAACAAACAAGTAGCAATGTAAGTTTTGACGTAAGATGTATCATGTATTACATATATACTCTTCAAAAAAAAGAAACGCATGAATAATTTTTCTTAGAATATGTTATCATTTAGTTGAGAGCAAAAATATCAAATAATTTCAATGGTAAGAAAGTGAAATTTAACAAGGATGTAGACAAAGTGTTGGCAAACACGTTGACATCAGTGTTTCCTGTGTTCTTGTGTGTTATTTATTCAAAATTTGGCGCTAAAGTCAGTTTATTGTTTTGTTATAATATAGAGCAATTCTTGATTGACATATGTCTGGCAATGAATGCAAAAGGTAAAAATATCTGCTTTACAAAGTTCTGCTCCACCCTTCCCGTATTGTGATTGATCGATGTTGAAGTGTCCAAAACGTAATATGACGTTGACGTGCACGTTTATAAAGTTCATAACATTTATGTTCTAAAGGGGTTTTATCTTGTGTTTGAGGGAGTAAGTGCAGGATTTTGACCTTGATCTTGACATAGACGTAGACCAAGCGGAGTTCTGTATGTTTTTGAACGCTCTCAGGCTTGAAAACTCCCCCTATCAGTCCAAAAACCTATTGCAATTGACGTTCGTGAATGTTGTTGATGTTAAGACTAGCAGTCAAAATCTCGCGTGCTTATTATAGAAACATACTTTATAACACCCTCTCAACCAACTCTGTTGAACTTTCAAATAAAAGTAAAGGCCAAATTTTAATTTTCAGAAAGTAAACAATACTGAGAAACGCTGTTTTTCATTTCACAATTTTGGATGATAGTGAGGTTGATCACCAAACCAGACTTTACTAAAGATTAAAACATTAATCCTCAGGGTTCTAAAACACCTTTGACGGCGATTGAACATTTTGAAGTTTCACAAAACAGGGCCGATAACTAGCTCTCTTGGTCGAATATCCACGTCAGGGAAACTGCTCCCTAAAGTTTTGTCGACTTTTTTTTCACAAAACATGTATCTTTTATGTAATCTGTATTGCTGAGGGAAGACGATGACGCATGTACTTGACCCGGATGTAGATAATTTTGGCTTTGATAGCACTCTTTGTCTCACAAATATTGGCTCCATTTTGTCGAAAATTGGCCTGGAGGAAACAAATAAATATGACTAAATACTGTGCCCTATTGATCATTCTAATTTAAAATGAGAGCAGATTTTGAAACCGAATTTTTAATTTGACCTACAGCGATGTTTCCTATTTTCTCCACTTTGACATTGTTTAATTTAATCCTTATTTCACGTTAAAAGAATAAATAAATTGAAACCATATTTACCTTTTGTTATTTATTAGTTCCACATGCTTTTATGTTTTCTACATGGCGTTTTTGCTTTACAGATTTTCCTAAGCACAGGTTTTTTTAAAAAGTTTTCAATTGCTTCTTTAAAGATCAAAATCGCTAAAATGTCTCAGTGTTTTGACATAAGTGGTAAATAATCATGTAAGGATTACCTTCAGAGAAGAAATATGACAGTTTTAATGTTATGTTCATTTTTACAGAAGTCTAAAAATATCAAATATACTATGCGTTTCTTTTTTTGAAGAGTATAGTTATGCCACAGAAATTTAAACGTTTTAACGTTTATTACATACATAAAATCATTTCACAATTGCTCCGTCCGAAATCCGCTCCGAAATCTATAAAGGAATTGAACTGAACTGTATGGAGGCTGATATATGCCATTTAACTGCTATATTTCATCATTTTCACTGGACTATCCTAAAAGCTACAGTCTATATTATGTGTTTACTGTTTATAAATGATTATCATAAGTTGTGAGTGTCTGTTGCATATAAACCTAAATATAACACAGTTTGCACCTCATATCAGTAAGCAAAATTCAGTTAATATTTAAAGTTCGCAGTAAATGTTTGCTTTTGTGATCATGTAGAGGATCTAGGACATGGGTTGAGCTGCGTGTTTTCGTCTTTCCAGAAAATGTCAAGTGTGGAAAGGTAGACCAAAGATATATTTGTTGAGTAAGTTGAATGGCCAGTTTCTCTTCTTTGAAAGCAATGGTTATGCTATGTTCGAAATCTTATTTTATCTAAAAGTATTTGTTTTGAAATTAAATCTGTGCTTTTGAAAACTTTACACGGTAACTTTGTTAATTACTTTTAGAAATATAAGTTTCAATGACATTACAAAAGATTGTTATTTTGCCAATGGCTTGGATAACGTAGTCTATGGGTGTTTCATTAATCAATTTTTCTTAATATATTTATAAAAAGCTCATGGAACAACTTTAATATCTAAATCGTCGTTATGGAAAAACCAAAAGAACTTATCGGTTCATTTTATCCTTACCGTTTCATTCAAATGAAATAATTAACCTCAGATGTTTTTGAAGATGTGTTTGTAAATATAGAAAACTGTAACTAGTTGACCCGTCACTACTTAACTGATCATCTGCTTTCATGACTTTTGCTCATGCTAAATATGACGACATAATCCTTGTTTTGCTGCCAGCTGCATTCTTGAATGTGGCATTGTATTTATTCAGTCAAAAAAATGTAATAAAACAAATAGACAAAAAAAAATTATCCCTCATTACGTATAGTCGAGTAAATATATAGTAGTAACAACAATGCATTAGTAATAGCTGGATTAATTTGAAAATTGGGTGTAGTATCTGCCTGATAAAGTATTCTATATCGACTATATATTTCGCAAAGTACACACGAATGTGATTTTTGTTTTGTTTTAAGTTGCCTTCACAATAACTCATCTAACAACGTAAATGTGTTTTTTAATTTCTGAAAATTAATGCTGAATTTTGAACTGCTGAAAGCTAGACTTTGTATCCTTATCAGTTTTCAATGTCACAACTCAGGTATGTGTGCATTGATTTATCGATAGTGAAGACTGACTTTGTTTGCTTAACATTTCATAGCCCGTCAAGGGGTTTACTGTTTTGGTCATGTTGCGTCTCCTCGGGAGATTTTAAATTAAACATATTCACAAAAGTAAAATGAATTTGAACACAAGTTGTCCAACCCATTAAGCCCTCTCAATAATATTTGCGGTTCAAATTTACGTTATGTATACAATCAGAGTGAAACATTATGATAAAAAGATACAGAGAAATGAAAAAAAGGATTAAAAAATTGTAGTTAAAAGGCAAACTTTTGGTTGCTAGAATATTTACATGAACATGTTTAAATATAACTTTGTTATTAGCAAGTAAATAGATTTCAATTGCTTTTTAGAACTTCCTGATGTCTAAGGGCACCGAAACTTAGGTGACATTTACTTAATTACCCAGTAACATGAATCCTTACAGGTTCTGTCCCACAACTTGTACAAGCCATACCTTGAATGTTTTTGTAGAAGATTAAGCATGTTTCATTTCTCTGTATCTTTTTATCATAAGGTTTCACTCTGATTGTATACATAACGTAAATGTGAACCGCAAATATTATTGAGAGGGCTTAATGGGTTGGCCAACACAAATTCGTCATTGGTTGGTGATGGAATCAACTTACGTAAACTACTTCAATTTCTTCTATAAAAGTTTTAAAAATTATATAGGAATATAACGATATATCAGGAATATCCGTTTACATCTGAAAACGTTACTCTACAGTCGGCCTTACACGGAGCAACTGCACGTTGGAGTTTTTGAGGCTTTTGAAGTCTCTAATCAAAGTGATTTGGACTCACTCCATTTTTAATCCTTTTTTTAAAAATTATGTTTGGAAGCCAAATATTAATTGACAATATATTCAGCATTTGACAAAACTTATTCAGAGTTTTATAATTTTGTTGATTAAAATCTCAAAATTACAGCCCAAGTCAATCCCTGCATTTGATGACCCAGTGACGCCTTCTAAGCGGGGAGCCACATTGGCAACACCCTCAAGCACCCCTAAAGCTAAAATGATGTTCAGCTAATAATATCAAGCAAGTGGTTACTGTTCGCACAGACTAATACATCTTGGATAGGGAGTTACGATGTCCTGTAAAAGTTTGCTGCAGAAAAAAAATTAGGACATTGAAAGTTCACTTGATAATACTCGCGTTTAACAACATGGTAAATGTCACAAATGAAACACAATTGTCTCCCTTTTGAGGAAATCGAATGCCGATCCCGCGTTAGCGTTAGGATGGTAACACAAATCTCCACCAAGAATAGCTGGTCTTGTTATCATACATTTCACCTTGATTTCATTTTCAATCTTTGTCTTGGCTTACATGTAAATCCTTCACAATTGACGGGAAGCAATAAAAAGGAAATATATCTAAATTTCCTTTGTGGTGAACATCCAAATCAGAGATGTATGAAAACACTTGTGTATAAGCTATCACAAAACTCAGAAGGCCCCATTATGAGTAAAACATTTGAAATGACATCGTATATTTAAGAATTGACTTCAAACTTTATTAAGTTCAAGGAAGTATAAACGTTTCTGTGCAAACTGTGGCGGTGTTTTAAGTTTTAAGGTTTCTCGTGTGTTGCATGTTTTTACTTAAATTGATGTCTTTGATTGTGTATGCTTTTACTAATTTTACTGTTGTTTATGTTGATCTGTATGTATTTTTTCTCCAATAAAAGATCAATATGTTTGCAATATTTATTAAAACTCAAAACAAATGGTACCAAAGGTGAATATGAAATATTTGATTGTTTAATTTTTTCAGTGACATTTTTGAAGTTGTATGATAAGAAAGTACGTTATTTCTTAGATATCGATCTTCTTTCTCACAGAGTAGCAACATTTACATGAGTTAACTCAAAAGGTTCAAGAATGAGAAATCTAAAACCTCTGAAATTTGAAAATATACTTTTTGAAGGACGTGAGTACCGATTCAAACATGCAGCCCACCGATTGTTAACTCTGCACTCTGTATGAAATAATTAAACCGACAATTTGCTGCTTCAATTTCGTGTGTAACGTTTATTGATAACATTCCAATACAAACATGTCTTGACACATTCTCTCCAAACAGAGGCAGACCAAGTCATGAAATTTTGATCGAGCCTCTGTTCTTATCCGCTGAGTTTGTGGGGTAGAATGAGATATGCATGATTGGAGGCAATCAAAGCTAGTTGTGCATTCAGCGTAACATGTGATGTGCGGAGTTCTCAAATCTATTTTAGACACAAGAGATGCTTGGATTAGCACATCAACCTCTCGCGAAAGCAAAATAGTAAAAACACAAACACTTTCTTTAATGGAAAACTTTAACATATATGCTTACATCAAATATACAGTCGACCTTATTAGAAGCAAGACGTTTTAGTTATATAGTGATATATATGACGATGGAGTAGATAAGGATATTCATGCATACATGTAAATAATTGAATAAATAAAATTCATCAAAAGAACAAACAAGTAAAACCTCAAACAAATAAAATTAAGTTACAGATTAAACATTTCAACCTATATATCAGTTATAGACATGGATCATTTCACAACTGATATATGTATATCACATTTGAAAGGAGTAGACATTGAACTGCTATTATTCGTTATACTTCACTAGACTACCCAAGGGAATACAGTGTACACCATGTATTATCTTCACATATTAAAACCACGCGTAGTGTTTGCTACCTATAAATCTACGTGAGATAGAAAAGTTTAATATATTCACTCGAGGCGATGCCACTCGTGAAAATATAACTTTCCACCTCACTCGATGAGATAAACATGGTATTAGTCAGGAAAAGACAGATATCATTTATTTATAGTACAGAAGAGATGTCAAAGAGGTTTTACAACACGAATGACCGTAAAATGATATTTACTCGATCGAAAATGATGAAATATCATTTTACTGGAACGACTATTGTTAAAATGATATGTTATCTCGAGAGTGTTTTAATTTTTGAAACGTCCATAGCAAACTATTCCGTTATTAGATGTTTTGTTCTCAGTAAGAAAGATATATTTATATCCAAGCTGTCTATGTACATAAACAATACTCGTATCTGTGCAACAGAGATACCCACGATCATTCAGAAAATCAATGCTGAAACAAGTTGGACTATGCACCTCTTATCAGTAAGCAAAGTTCAGTTTCTTTTGAAAGTTGATCACAGTATATATTTGCTCTTGTAATCATTCAGAGGATCTAGGACATGGGTTGAGCTGTAGTCTCCGTCTCTCAGGTATGTAAAGGTACACCAAACTCATAATTTCAAAAATTGAATAGTCATTTTCTCTCTCTTAAAAGATTGTTATCTTGAAATATTTTTATTATTTCGGGGTTTCACTTACAACTTTTCTTAACATATTTATACAAAGCTCATGGACCAATTTGTTTATTTCCATTCTTATTTCTTGTTATCGTTCATCAATTACTTATGAACGTAGCCCTAACCATCATGTGTTAAATAAAGTACAGTAATGCCCTGAACTATTATAGTTAAAGCATGAAACCGAAGGCCGAATGGTTTGACGTAAAAATACATGTAGTTAAGGGCAAAGCTATACTTTATTTCAAAACACATGATGGTAAGGGCAACTCTTTTACTTTTCTAGTATGTCGATTTTTACTCGTTTCAGTTATTTCTAATAAATAATTTTATTAATTTAAACAAAATAATGATAAGTTATTTGTCATGAATAATTTTTAGTGTCTTACCATATTAATTTACCATTTCATTATCTTAGGATCAACTTTGAATATTATACATAATTAAATAATTAATTGTTTCACCCCTAGTCCTATACCATGATATGAGGTAATTCTTTGATAACTATATTTTCAATACCAGGAATGGACCTTTCAGGTTTGGAAACTATCGTATGTTGGCCTGGGAAAATTAAAAGAAATTGACATAACAAGAAATTGTACAAATTATTGACAAGTAATCAAAAGGGTTTTATTTTTATTATATCATTTTCTTGTTTAAGATTATTTGTTTTGCCCAGTAATCAATTAATTCCTTATTCATATCAAAACATTACATGCTTACTTAAATTGTCTAACTGTAGATGTAGATTGAATGTGAATTAACTAGACATGTATTCTGTAAGGATCAAAGATATCAATAAAAGAGAGACTATCAACATACATTCAGTGATTATTCTTTGAATCATTATATCCCGTTGATCAAGTATTGTACTTACCTTTAATTTTGTTTTATTAGTGAAAAATGTACATTCAGAAACTCAACAATGTAGTGTGATGGAGTAGATGAAAAGCCTAATATGTATACCTCATAAAACTTGTGCCTTAATATTTAAGCATGTTGAACTTCACGTAAAAAAGTTTTATGACTTATAATTCCCCTGAATATACATTTAATTTCAAGTGCTCATGTACACTTAAAACAGTAGAGTTAGAATGAAAATTCATGAAACAAGGCATTTATTTTGTAAAGGGGTGTCAGTTTGCTTTTCTAAAAGTAAAATAATAAAGGTAATACTCAACAGAAATGTGTGAAATCGTGGTTACATGAGTTCTTTTCCATAACAAAGCAACTAGATTAAATATATTCAATCAATTATGATAAACAGTATCCTGCCATAATTTTTTACGATACGATTTATGTTTACTTCACAGTCGAAAAAATGTTAAAAGCTTAAATATATATTTCTTAATGGTCTCGAAACGTGAAATCAAAAGTAAAATGGTGTTTAATACCCTTCACAACCAATTATCTTATTAGATGCCTGACGCCATAGTGAAAAGTGTGTTTGTCACCGGAAGTGGGTACATCTCGCCGAGCGAACGAGAGTTACTTTACGGGCCCTAAAGTATCCAACCTGCTCACTGTTACCTGTTTATGGGCCGATATGTGTTATGATAGCTCCACGACTGAGAGTATTGAGTATATATTAGAAGAGATATACAGTTATTGGGCGAAAAACCAATGATTTTTAAGTCATTTCTTCCCCGCCGTTTCATACACATTATGTTATTTGGCATAAACATTCTTTGAAGAAGATGAGGAGGGATTAACATAATAATTTGTGAAACAAATGGATTACTTTGTTTTTTTCCTCATTCAAAGCAATTTGTTTAAAATATTTGTTGAAAAGGGATCGCAATATTGATAATCAAAACACACTTTGATAAGAATATGTATCTCAACGTCAGGTTTGATCAATAAGTGATGATAAGCTACGAAGTTGTTAGCTGGACCAGACTTGAAACAGTTTTCTTACAAATTAATCACATTTTCTCCAAAATCCATACATTTATCACTAAACATTAAACATCAACTAACCTCGACCTTACCACTTCTTGATTTTCGTTCAAAGATTTTTCAAAAAAATAAAAGCTGGACCTTAATTTTTGTTAATTTGTCCAATAAACAGCTTTTATTAGCCTTTCATTTAGACACCGTAATTATCGGCTGTGAAAAACCCATCTGGGTTAGTGGCCATAAAACTCGTGCGGATGTGACGTAATAAACAGATTATGCAGAGTAACCAAACATTATTTCAACTGAAATACCGCCTAAATAATTGTTTAATTACCATTAATGTGGATATCTTTTTTACACCAAATGCTTAGCAGTGTTACGTCGTCAAATGATTTATCTAACTGAGTGGTAAACATTTCCTAAAAATCGTTAATTATTAGTTTTTTCCTGTGTTATTGTTACGATAGATGTATAGACTATGAGGCTGATTCTGTTCATGATGTCACAAAAAAGGGAGCGTGACCAGTCATTCATTCACTTGTTTGTTGTCAGATAGGTCCAGGCGGTCCATCAAAAGTGGCTTTGAAAAACGGCTTTTATTACCAAACTAAACATATTTGAGTAGCGACCTTTAATGCACTATACAATATTGTAATCAGATTTTCTATATTCCAAAGAAAATAGTGAAATATGTTTGTGGTATGTGACACTATGTGCAACGGAAGGACAGACGGACGGGCTAGACTTTGTCCCCTTATCAGGTTCTAATGTCACAACTCGAGTATGTATGTATGTATTGATTTGTCTATATTTAAGACTGACAGTGTTTGTTTAATACTACATGGCTATGGGGTGAGCTGTAGTCTCCGTCTCTCAGGTTAGTGTCAAGTAGGTAAAGGTAGACCAAACTCATATTTTCAAAAATTGAATAGTCATTTTCTTTCTCTTAAAAGTAGATGAGACGAATAATGATCATTCTTGCTGGCTTTATGCTATAATTTTCTTTATGTTTTGCTATAAAGTAATTGCTTCTTTCCAGTTGATTATCAGTCCTATGATATGTTCGAAATATTATTTAATCTAAAAATATTCGTTTGAAAATAGTTTCTTATACGAACTTTTAAGAATAAGATAACATTACCAAAGATTATATTTTTTAAACATTGTATTTGTTGCTTATTGTTATGATAGTTCCATGACACAGAGTAATGAGTATATTTTAGAAGAAAAATATTGTTATTGAGTAAAAAACCATTTTTGTATTACTTTCTTCCTCACCGTTTCATACACATTAGGTACTACATGTAGGTCTTAAACATTTCTTGAAGAGGTGAGGAGGGATTGACATAATAGTTTGTGAAAACAAATGGATTGCTTTGTTTTTTCATTTGAAGCTATTTGTTTTAAAGGGGCAGTAGCACGTTTTTAAGGGGAACATAAGGCGATGTCAGGAAAATGTTAAAATAAATGGTTCCAATTGAAAGACAACTAAATTGAGCAGTAATAATTCAATTATATAACATTAAGTTTAGCCATGTGATTCATTTTTCTTACACAAAAGTAATTAAAGGTGTTCACAAAAAATGGCCGCCAATGGATTTTATGTGAATCTTCATTCTTTGTCCTCTGACTATGGATGATTGGCTTGTGTAATGAGATTGTTGACACTGTCAATATAATACATTTAGTAATAACTTACAATTGTCAGTGACATATTTAAAATATAAAATTATCTAAAAACGTGCTACTGCCCCTTTAAAAGGATCTAAAAATGGAAAATCAAAACAAACCTTCATATGAATATGTATACCACTCAAATGAATTTCAGGCCGTTTTGTATAGTGCCCCCTATAAACGTTTTGCGTCAGCGCATGGTAAAAGTTATGTATTTTATGAAATATACACTTACACACATCTTATTCACATTTTGGAATCAAATGCTACGAGGGACACAGTAACTGTATTGCACTTTTATGTCCGAAATTAAACAAGGCACAATTAGTAATGAAACTAAGAGGACCTCAGACGGATCAAGTTCAAAACAATTGTCTTTTGTGACTTTATTGCTTTGAAAATGATATTTTCTAAAAAGTTAAAAAATCAGTTGTATGCATGTGAGTATGTAAACTTCAAACAACAAACTTCTCTTTGATCTGCTGACATTTATCTTTAACTACTTGAATGTTCCTTAACTTATTTTGAGAAGTGTATCTAAATGTCAAGTTTGATCAATTAGTGATGATTAGTTAAATAGTTGTTAACCAGTCAAAACTTGAAACAGTTGTCTTACAAATTAAAAACCTTTTCTTCTAAATCCATAAATTTTATGGAGCTATCCTCGAGATTGTTTCTGATGACACATTATACATGTTTCTGCGTTTTGACTATATGTTCAAATTGAAATGGTTGATTAGTTAGAAAGATAAGAGCCGGACACAATGTGTAACGGACGGACGGACTGATGGACTTGGTTGTTACGGGGAATAGACGCTAGACTGTGTCCTCTTATCAGGTTCTAATGTCACAACTCGAGAATGTATGTATTGATTTATCTATATTTAAGATTTACTTCGTTTGCTTAATAATCGAGGGGTCTACTGTTTTTGTCATATTGCGTCTCCTCGGGAGAAATGAAAGAGCCTAGTCTTGGTAACGTAGAGATTTAATCAGACAGTAACGTTTTGAGAGATTATTTAGAATACATGAAGGGTTTGATGTCACGATTGATCATAACTATTCTGGAGAAATTAGAGAATGGTTGATTAGTGAGAAAGATATGAGCCAGACACAATGTGTAACGGACGTACGGGCTGATTGACTTCGTTGTTACAGGGAATAGACGGTAGACTGTGTCCCCTTATCAGGTTCTAATGTCACAACGCGAGAATGTTTGTATTGATTTATCTATATTTAAGACTGACTTTGTTTGCTTAATACTACATGGCCCGTCAAGTAGTAGTTTGATGTCACGATTGATAATAATTCTTCTGGAGAAATTAGAGAAAAGAATATTTATGTTGATGCATAGAAAACATACAATGATGAGAGCTTTTTAAATTAGAAAACATGTATAGAGGACATGCTTGAATGGTATAATTAACAGAACAGTGTTATGCTTTTGGTCAAAAGGGATAATTGTGTTCCATACAGATTCTATCTATTTCTGTTCGGCTGTTAACTGCTTCATTGCTATTGTGATTTTGAATAAAGTTGGTATGAAAATGTTCATTATTTGCACGAAGGAATGTGTCCCTACTGCTGCCTCAGCGAATTTCCTGTAATGATATTTTATGCGAATTTTTAATTTAGAAATGTGAGATGTATTTTAGTACTGTGGTCATGTAAAAAGCCTAAAGCAGAATATCTCAATCTAAACTGTTGTCATGTGGGTAATGTCGATATTGATCCAGTTCTGGTTACTTAATTACGTAATCATTCAACTTAGATATACTAGCAAGTGTGCACACTTTCGGTGTACTGCTGTTAATATGTCTATGTCGACCAAAATGTGAATAAAACATCTCTTCTCCATTGACAAGATTAATTATTTCATCTTGTACATTAAAATCTATATTATGCTTGTAATCCCTTTTATTTCATCTACATCATATCAAAGTATGATCAAGGTCATATTTTCACTTTCAAGAAGTCAACACTTTCTAGTCAGCATGAATTTCCCTGCCTTGATTGTTGGTCATTCTCTTATCAAATGTGTGTAAATAAAACAAAAATGTGTTTATAGTGAATGGCAGATCGAAAGGGGCGGTTGTTCATATTTGGTTTCACTCAAAATCTGTTAAAGGGGTACAGTCATTTTTATAGTAAAAGCACGAAGCCTTAGCCAAATAGGTTGACGTTATAATAGTTCATTTCAAGCTATACCTTAAACTGCAATAAATACAATAATTACGGCTACTCTATAACTTCTCATGAATGCCACTTTATATTCTAAAATTTTCAAACCTGCATAAGTCAAACAAAAAGGTTCGTTTACTTATTTTATCACTTTAGTATTTGCATTTGTTTTCTTTTGTCCATATTGTTAAATGAATGTAAATGATATTCACTTGCATATCAAGGTGAGGGTTTTCAAAGTTGTATACTTGTACCCAATCCTTTTCTGATAAACGAAGTATGTTTAAAACAAAAGAATGCTACTTTCGCACTGAAATAAATTAGCTGAATAGCTTCAACCAGGACAACTGCTAGTGACGTCTTAACGCTATTTTCACTGATGTCAGGGACAGTTGTCAAAAACTGTACTCTCCTGTGAAATAAATGGGGGGGGGGGGGGGCCTCAAGTTTTGGTGAAACATTATTAAAAAACATGCGTAACTCCTTCTTTTTTCCAATGCTTGAACACGGTTATATGATTTATACCACACTTTCGGTCTCGTTTCTATGGTTTTCTTTGTTCTAACTGTAGGTGTATTGACCGATACACCTCAACTTATCTAACACACTTACTTTTTATTGCACACCTACATTAAGTCAGGTGAAGAGATTTAACGCTAAAAGTGGGAATCAAACCTTGGGCCATATGTTGCGACAGAACGCCTATATCAACTGAGCTACTGAGGCTTGATACAGGTAGCGGTTCTTTTTGTTGTGCCATGTCTAGATTGTTGTATTTTCCTATATAAGCCTATATGTATAGGTACTAGTTTGTACCAAATTAGATGTTATGAAGTCAGTTTATGGTTTTTGAAATGTAATAAGTAGATTATTGTTAGTATTGTCTGGATCTAGTTAGGTCAAGACATATTAGATAGAGAAGGGTGGATAACTCTTTTTCGTCAGATAGAACTCGACCGGAGTGGGGTATAAGTCAGATATGCCCACACTTCCCGATGTGTATCACTCAATATACCTCCTGTTTGAATCGTGGATCTTCGGCTCAGCTCAGCTACGCCTCGGGGACCCACGATGAAAACAGGAGGTGTTTTGAGCGATACACCTCCGGAAGTGTGGGTATATCTATTACCTTTACTGAAACGTTGCTATTCTGGAAATAAAGGAGTTGATAATCCTAAAGAAATCGTGTACTAATGAAACATTTCAAAATGAACAAGGTCGCAGAGAATCAAAAGAAAACAAAAGATGGCGTTCTCGGCAATGCAAAAACACTGCCATCGTGAGTTGAATGAACCGACAGAACAGACATAGTAGCATAAAGACCTTATCATGCTAGTGTGTTTTGGGATTGTAAATATCCTGCATTAGGAATAAACATTATGTATTTATCTCGCCAAGGATCGCAAAATACAAATTTTATTCCTAATGCAGGATATTTAGTGTGTGGGACTGATTCCCATGAAGGAAATATTGATTTTTTTTATTATTATTATTTTTGATTAGACATATTGTGCTGACACTCAAAACATGTAGATAAATCCTCCTGATATAAAAAGAGCGTAGCATAAAACTAATCGAACTTGAATATATAGGTTGTGTACATAATCACCTCTTGTGATACTGCAAGAACTATGTGATTTGTAATATCGACCACGCATTACATTGGGTAGGAGTCTTAAATAAATCTGTCACTCTGATAAGATATAAGTGGATACACCCTTTGAAATTATTTTTCGTAAGACCTTCGTGATTGAAGTCAGATTGTTTACCTATTCGGGGCTTTGAACAAGAGTTTTACCTATAGGCTTGTAACCATATTAGAACTGATCATAGATTCTTATCATCTTTGACTTTACTCACTTATTCCATTTCAATAATTCAGATTTATTCTTGTCCTTGTTATCTCGTTATATTCTTCCCTGAGTACATGTCTTATAGTTACCAACCAAGTTTGAGGTTTGCATGAATTGTAATACGTAAACACATGCGATTTGTGATTACATCGCACCTGCCTATGTGTTAAAATTCATCCACACTGTCAACGAGGATGGTAACTGACGTACCATTCAACAATCAAAAAGATACTTCAGAACGAAAATTAATGTTTAAAATGTTATCATGTTTTTGGAAAACATTACTTTGTAGAAATTATTGCCATTATATCAATCACGCTTCTAGAGAAACAAACGAAGTCTTAATTATATAGTTAACAAAAGCCCGAATTCCTGCCACGAATGCAGCATGCTGAAATGTACATACAAACAGAACAGAAAGACAATCATATAACAAATGTAAACCTCCACAGAATATATACACACAAGAACAAATTATTTCAAAATTAATTTGGAGATGATTCCTTGGCAGAATGTTTTGATTAAAACTTAACTTTGTTTAACTTTAACCATTCACTTTAATAAAAGTAATTATTTGGTCATTCCATTTGGTCATTGTTTTTCTTCTGACAGCTGATCTCGTTGGTGTTATGGTTGGCTAACTGGACTTGAATAGTCACTGGGCACTGTGAGGGCAAAAGTAAGAGAATGAAATGACGATTTAGTTTCATCAAAATAATCACTGTATTATAACTGTGTACATAAGTATTGGTTTTATGATTAAATTCGTTTTACTAATTAACCATAAACACTAATGAAAAGATCTAAAAGTGGGTTAAGTTGACAGTGAAGAGTTATCTCCATTGAATGTTAAATTTCATTGATAAGGCTCATTTGACTGTGACTTTCTCTGTTTTCTTCTTGTGACATATATTTTTTCTTTTGAATCTATTTCAAGTGTGTACTGACTATAAAATGTATAAAATAAAATAAAAATCTTGATAGAAAAAATATTTTCTTATAAAGAAAATTCTTTTTTACCACAAATTATCATAATGTTTATGAAAAGCTTTACCTCATATTAGCTTCAAGCTCTCTTTTTTAAAAATTGTCTTATTTTCATCATTGTGTGCTCTAACGGGAATAGGTTTTCATTAGTCAAATATTTGAAAAATAAATTTAGTTCAGTAATTCTAGCAAAATATTCAGTGAACCCACCACAAATTGCAACAGAAACGATTTCAACTGATTTACAATCTATGACTATACCTTCATAACATAAAGAACATCTAGGAAAATCTAGGCCGTGGATCAAGGTCAAATGTGGCTTTCAAGGTCATAGGGGTCACGGGAAAAGATTTCGTATCAGATTTATTTATATTTTCCTCTTATATGTACCATGATGCATAACAAATGAAAGCTAATTGTTTTTCGTTTTCACATATGTCACTTATATTAGTCTACAATATAACATATTGCTACAAAATCCAAATATTTGATTTTAAGCCTCGTGTTTATCTTAACATTCAGATTAAGGTAAGAGACTTATTGCAGTATATGCCTACACATTGTTCTCAAAGATTTATAATACAGTCACAATATAATTTCTTTTTTCCCTATCCTTTCAGAGTTTGTTCAATCTTTCAAACCAAATGTGAGGCTTTTAGAGGCCATTTTCAAGCCTTTATGGCAAATATTAGGGCATGAATTCAAGTACGACTGACCTTTGGACTAAGTCCCAAATCAGAAAAAGTGAAACCACACAAAGGTTTAGGGATGTATTAACATCATGACAATTAACTCCAAATTTGTGTTGCACCAGACAGAAACAAATAAACTCTGAGATAATTGGTAGTGACATTTTAAGCTTTTTCAAGGTTTTCTTGTCATGTTCCAGGCTTTTGTTTTATTAAAGGCGCGTTCACACGGTGCAATTTGTTGCATACAACACGTTGCATGCCACAAATTGCACAAAGGATGTTGTATGCAATTCGCCGTTCACACGTTGCAACAGTTGCATACAATTTGTAATCTCGCGAGACTTCCATATAGATGCACGTACGTCGTTGCATAGCAACAAATTGTTCTAGGTTCACAATGGCGTTTGTTGATAGCGACAGTGACGACGATTTGCTCGAAATGGTCACAATTGGCTTAATTGCCGATCTTCCCAAAGAAAAGTCGGAAATATCGTTTTGGGTGCGCCCATGGATATCCAGGAGGGGTGAATTGGGAGCCTACCATGCATTGATGCGTGAACTAGAGGCCGAGGACCCAAATGGATTTTTTAACTTTCTCAGGATGGACCGAACAAATTTCGATATTTTGTTGGAGCGTATAACTCCACTTATATCAAAGACTGACACGCCGATGAGGAATGCCCTTCCTGCTGGCGAGAAATTGGCGATAACACTACGATATTTGGCCTCAGGTGCGTATCTCTAATTTTTTATACAGCGTCCAACGTAGCCCTCATCAGCTGATGATTGTTAGTAAACAATTGCAAGATTCTAAAAATAGCACAAGCTCTCGGCTTCACGTTTAATAGTTAATCAGATATTGAACAACAGAGTAAGGAGCTTTGTGAGGCTCCCGATGGGTGCAACTGCAATGCGAGCATACGGCATGATGATGCGAACCACTCCCATGTGGACTTGTACAGGTCCTCTCGCCCTGCCCCGCTCTTGCTCGACTGCACCTCTTTCCGCAGCTCCTTGGAGTAATAGGTTCGCAATGCAGATATCTTCATTGGAACTTGTTCAGCTTAAACATAAAGACATTGATTTGAAATATTGAATTAAAATTCAGAAACAGAATCATTAAGCCTAATAACTTAGTCAAGTTGTTGTAAAGTTTGTTTATTTTAATGAAATTATAGCCTTCTTAAAAGGTTTCTATCCGAAACAAGCTGTATAACATATTTTATTATGTCAATAATTATTCCACAATCATTGTCTAACTTATATCCTTCAAAAGACCATCCTGACCATCCTGATTTTATATCACATCCATGATATTAGATACATTGAGCAAGACTAGTCTTCCTTGACTATGACGTACCAAGATGCATATTAAGAAATATCTTGTAATTGTACATTGTATTGTGATTTAATTATCAAGACAATATATTGAATTTGACAATTTTGTTTCTTTGGTTCAAAATAACAATTCATAATCATGTATTTAATTATAATGAGTTTCAATAACTTTCACTTAAATTTCACACTGTCTATTTGAAATGGAAAATGTAAAGCAAAAAGTATTTAAATATCACTTGCATTATACTTAATATTAAGAAATATGTATAAATAATTGCTTCGCATACTTGTTGTAATGTATATTTGTTAATTTTTAATGCTACTATATGGAAATGTATAATTTGTACACACATTTGTAAAATAAATTCATTTTGAAATAAATTATTCAATTAAATATGCAGATCTCACTATTTAAAAAATTACAACATAATGTAAAAAAGAATGATAAACACCAGTAATTTACAAGAATGACTCATTTCTCATGACATCTCTATTTAAGTTTGTAAATAAATTACATTGGCATTTGAAATCAGATAGATCTTTATGGAATGTTGTATTAAACTAAAGCATGTAAATAATACATTGTCTTCATTTCATGCTGAAAATAAAAACTTTATAAATGTATTATAAATGTATTATATCCCTTTTTATATACAGTACTGTATTGATGTAATTTGTGTAAGGCTGGTCTGTATTCATTTTAAGAGCGCTTCATTGTGTTCAAAACTGTATATAATGATGCTATGATATATTTGATTAATTGTATACAAATGAATGTCGCCAGAATATAAATGAATAAATATTGTATAAACGAACATTTTTGATTGTTATAAATACTTTAAATTTTGATCGAATGAATGAATCTATTTGACTTCCAAACAAACAATATAAAATGAAATTTGTCCCAGCCATCGTGAGCCTCACGCAAATGAAGGTCAATGAATGAATGTAAACAAAGGCATGTGCGAGTTATTTTGCTCTATAAGTAAACAAAAAAGGAACACGACAACACAAAATGGCATGGTTTCCTGTTTCCTTGAAACATATTGTCGAAATACATGAAAATAATCATAAAATAAGCATATATTTTTGCATTTTAAACAAAAACAGCTGATCGACGAAGTACAGTCGAGATCCGAGTCTGTCAACGATTACATCGGCTCGATTTCGGTGATTCTACACTTGTCACCTCAAAGTTTAACTACAATTACAACGTGTCTGATATCTGATTCATTTTCTAAATGTGAAAACATTATCTATCATTTAGTAAACAAATTATCACCTGAAAACCTTCGCACACAAACAGCGTAACAATCGTAACACTCACCTGTCATGCTGTCATCCATCAAAGCGGCGACGGACGTATATGCAGCCTGCCTGTGGTCCCTCCGAGAGTAGAACGAACTGCCAACATTCCACAGACAATCATGGGAATGGTAATATCCAATAAACCTCTCAGTTTGCGACCTTGACAGTTCAACCTTTTTCGAGTTAGATCTTGCCGGCGTCGCCATATTGTTGTCGACTTCAAAAGGAACGCCGCATAGTGGAGAAAACGTCACGTGACAAGTTTGCGCGTTTTGATTGGCTACGTTCATGCAACTTGTTGGATGAAAATAGAGCAAGTCCTATTCCTTGCAACTCGGTTCCAACACGTTGTATGCAACAAAAATTGGACAGACTCAGGGGTTCACACGATAAAATTTGTTGTAAGCCACAAGTTTTATGCAACAAATTGCACCGTGTGAACGCGCCTTAAGGCAAACTTTAAAGTACTATTTAATATAAATAGCTAACTTTTTGTATTCAAAGTAAATTTGCATTCTAAGTGAGATCTCCTCATTTCAGGGTGACACCGACAGTTGTGTTGGGTGAAGGTCAGAAGAGAGTTCCTGTCCTCACAAAGTAGAAACACACAAATAAATGAGATTCAGCAACGATGGGTTAGGTTCATCAGCGAATGGGTGAACAGTTGTCCAGATGCAGTGTGATGAAAATTTGTTTATAGGTAAGAAATTGCAATATTCAACTTTGTTATTTCTTCATGTATTCAATAGAACATTGAAGGCGGAGGCCCAATTGTCAAAATATGTATTTTGCGGAAATAGCTATATATTACTTTTCAAGGAGGATATCATTCGAGGTTATCATCGAAAAAATTGTTCATCCTAATGTTTACAGAATTTCAGTTATGAACTAAACTGGTGCTAACTTAACACTTTTTTGGGTACATATCTATTTCTTTGGAATGCAAGTAATATCGTTTTGTTATGAAACTTTACTGCCTTTTTAAAATTAAAAACATTAGTTATTTGACTTATCAGGAAATCAAAGTTTTATACTGTGTATCTTAGCATGACTACTTGATTCTGTTTGGCTGACTAGAAAGATTTCCCTTTGTTGAATGACAATGAATACCCGTAAACTGTTTAAAAAGATTCGCCTCAAAATGATACATCACATTTACCATATAGATTCGGTCCGACTAATGCTGCTTAACAACAATGAATCTCGGAAATATTAGAAACGTCATTATGTATCTTCTAATTTTTCACATCAATGCCAACATGTCTAGATCGAGTGTCAATTCATGTAACAATACTATCTTAGCAAGAAATAAGAAAGTTCTTATGACATCATATGACTGCTTTTGTAGTGATTAGGAACCTGCATCAACAGTTGTTGAAAGTACATGTTTGTTTGAAACGACTAACTGGTGTTTTTGAAAAGCTTTTAGAGTTGCTTATTCAAAGAGTTAAATGTAAAATTTTAAAAATATGTTTTCTATATTTCATTTCTTGAAATGAAAAAAAATGGCTACCAACAAAACCGAAAAATAGCAGGGCTTTTCCCGCATTGGTTTTAATGTATTTTAGAGTTTTAAAAAAAACCCCAATAAGACGCTGTTTTGACGGGAAAATAATTGTTCTTGTATGTTGCCTTAACAAATGTTGAATTGATAACCATAGCCGTGAGGAACTCGGAACAATAGTATGATGATGACTGTAGACATCGCTGTCGAAGTGTAACTGAGTTAAACGTTCCTGCCCTATCATGATTCATGATATATGCATATGATGTCCTTGTTTTTGGATGATTCCTTACTCCCTTGTATATCAATATTGTGTCCGATGAAAGGATGAATCAGCATATGACAGCAGCGTTTGACAAAAGACAAAAGGATAAAGGCAAAGGTCAAATTTGTTAAGAAGACGCATTAAGGATATGATAGCAGCGTTTGACTCAGTTAGATTTCGATGACGGCTAAGGTTCACTGTGCGTAAACCGATGACCGTAACTATAGTTACGATCATCCCAACATGGCGGCAGATAATACGCTTCGGAACTTTTCACGCGATATTCTTGTTGTTCAGATATATTCAGATAAATTCAATAATGCGTTTAGATGCAGGTTGACGTGGAGAAGAGATTCTAAAAATATTTCTCTTTGTAAATGCATATTTATGAAGATATTCAAGTTTGAATAATCGGGCATGATGACGGTAACTGAAACATGATGATGACCGTAACTGAAAAGTTCGTCAAAGCTAGGATGACGGTAACTGAGCATTTCCAAGATCAGTATGTGTAACTTTTTATGAAAACACTCGTTAAATGACATACATTTGAGTAATTCAAAACGAAGGTTGATGGTATATGTTTGTATAATATTAACAGGAGAAAGAATTTGTTTATACTAGTGCCAATTTGAAGCCGCACAACTTATTTCATTCCTATGTACTTCACTCAACAACAGCACATGAACAATCTAAAAACGTACCATTTAGATAAAAAATATTCTGGACGAAATTGCTGGCATATTTGTTTTGAAAACGCCTCATTTCAGAATTAAACTGTAAAGTTACCGAATAACAAGAACATATTTCACTACGAACATTAAAATGTATTGAATTCAACAAACATTTACAATATAGAATATAGTTTTCAAAATATATTAATAATTATTCTATCTTAAAATTTTCCGGCAAGCATCCACTGTCCTGGATTTTGTAGCCAGAGAACATTTATCGCATTGTGATATGTAGTCTGGTTCACATGAAGACACGGAATAGCATAAAACTCTAAACCGGTCTAATTCACAAGATTTGACGCAATACTTAGAGTTTTCAAAGTCTAGGTTCAAGAGAAATCAAATGGTACTCTAAAATCACAGGAAAGGGTCGAATTACATTTGCACCCCGGGATAGCGAAACAAATAAAAAGCTAGATGATTCATATACTAGTCCGATAGTAACCAATTAAGTAACGTTTTGTTAAGTTTTAAACTACTGCAAAGCTTCCTGTTAGTAACCAGCTCATGTATTTTACTTCTCACAGGAACTACACAGATATATCCTCATGGTAATAATGGTTGTCACCCCTAATAATTATAGGAAAGAAAAGTTATATATACAACTTTTACGTGTCATTTTCGATTATATTTTTGTAATATAATATGTTAGTATAGTATGTACTCTTGTGAATAATGTCCTTGAACATGTGCTATTGTGCAACTAATATAAAACATAATCGATAAAGGTGAATAAAAGAAAAACAATAATTTATTTTAAAAAATGTGATTCTCCGACATCTTGAGATTCTGATATTGGTACATTGATACAGGTAATCAATGTGCTCATTTTGGTTCTGTTAAATAATGGATAATTGTATCTGAATTTTTGGTACTGAACCCAATTTTTACACAATACCTTTCGCGGAGCCTTATTCGATAATAAGATATAAAATGCATGTACTTTATAGTTTGCATGATGTCTTAATGCAATTGGATGTCGAAAATACCAGAAATTTGATCAATGTTAATAATCCTTGCAATCAAAAAGCTCAAATCACTTTCCGGTATAGGGGTGTCAACCATTATTACCATGAGTTTATTTTTTAAAGATTTCAATACTGAGACAAAAGCATATGTTATAAGTATTCATATATACGCGTCGTCCTTTTATATAGATACAAAATATATTTATTTATATATATATATCACCGTTTGTAGTATCATGTTTTCTCATTGTTGTCAATGACTATACTCGTATAATTGTTTTCATTGTATTTATATCATTTCACAAGGGCGATAGCAAGCTTAAAGGGGCAGTAGCACGTTTTTAGGGGGAATATAAGGTGATGTCAGGAAAACGAAAATTAATGGTTCCAATTGATAGACAATGTGTTTAAACTAAATGGAGCAGTAATAATTCAAACTTATAGTGTAAACTATAGCCATGGGATTCCTATTTCTTACACAAAATGAATTAAAGGTGTTCACAAAAAATGGCCGGTACTGGATGTTATGTGAATCTTCATACTTTGTCCTCTGACTATGGCTGATTGGTTTGTGTAATGAGAATTTTGACACTGTCAAAATAATACATTTAGCATTAACTTACAATTATCAGTGAACAATTTGAAATATGAAATTATCAAAAAACGTGCTACTGCCGCTTTAAAGTCAGAATGCGTGCCATATAAATCCCTTGGATATCGTGGAGAACTGGCTGAAATAAAACATTAAAATGTTTATTACTATGAAATCTGTGTATTGCGAGAGTTTGCCTTCCAGTATCACTAATGATGTCATCAGTTTATTTAATATCATAAATCATTCTACATTACAATGTGTAAGATAAAATCACTCAAGTCCTTCAATCGTTTGCTATGTATTTTCGCCTTTTAAAAACATACTTATTGTGTTCTGTGAATGTCGGCTATTCCCAGCGGTTGATAATTAATGAAATTTCTATAACAACGTTGAAACTTAAAGGGACAGTAGAACGTTTTTTGAAAAATTCATTTTTCACTGATATTGTAAGTTAATGCTTAATATATTACGTTGATAGTGTCAAAATTCTGATTAGAGAAACTAATCATCCAGAGTCGGGGAACAAATGATAAGATTCACTTTGGGTCATTTTAGCTGAACTTTACATCATATACTTGATTTATGGCCTTATTTAGTTTAAATAATTTGTCTTTCAATTGGAACCCTCTGTGACCACTTCCATGGTTAATATTTGCTATTTCCTACACGCTAGAACACATTTTATTACTTTCCTGTATGCAGTTACCGTCATCTATCCTTTCAGTTACCGTCATCATGCTCATTTATGATTTTCCAGTTACCGTCATCATGCCCGATTTTTCAAACTTGAATATCTGCATTGATATGTATTTATAAAAGGTCATATTTTTAGAATCTCGTCTCCACGTCAACCTGAATCTAAGTGCACTATTGAATTTATCTGAATGTATCTGAACAACTAGAATATCGCGTGACAAGTTCCGAAGCGTATTATCTGCCGCCATGTTGGGATGATCGTAACTAAAGTAACGGTCATCGGTTTACGCACAGTGATTTGGGATCTGATATCAATAAACATTCAAACATTATATGTTTCAAAAAACAATTTCATAATTATCAGATATCGAATTATTTCTATCGAACCCGTTTTTTACCGAAAAAGGATAAATGTAGTTGCTAGACTGTCATTCATCATAACAGCAAAACTTTGCCTTCCGACTGCGTTTTATGATCTTAAAATTATATTAAAAACAGTCTTTGTAATTGCGCGGTTACATGAGAAGCCTCACGTCTGACTTGTCTTCAGAAGAGGCTGAAGCTAGCCGGGTATTCCAAGCGAGTAGCCGCTGCTATCTTAACTTCTCAGCGGGCGAACACTCACGATCTGTACAACATACAGTGACGATCTTTAGTCACTTTTTGTGCTGACAAATGATACAATGTCCTGGGTGTATTAATAAACGGATTTGGTTCTGATTTCTTTAACATTTCTAGAGGCTGTCGACAAGGTGATCCCTTATCCCCTTACCTGTTCATCTTATGTGTTGAAATATTAAGTAACATGATTAGACACAACCCCAACATTCACGGCATCAAAATTGACAACATTGAATATCTATTAGCTCAATTTGCTGACGACACTACCTGTATCCTGGATGGCACCGAACGTTGTTTATATGCTGTTATGCAAACTTTAGAGCAATTTGCACGTTTCTCGGGACTGAAGGTAAATGTTGACAAGACTAGAATTTTATGGTTAGGAGCAAAAAAGCGATCGAGAATGAAGATATGCCCCCAGTGGAAGCTTAATTGGGATCAAGATTCATTTACCCTTTTAGGAATTCACTTTAGTCTAGATCTCGATGATATGATCAAAATGAATTATGATGAAAAATTCTTAAAATGCCAAACATTAATGAATATATGGTCCGCCAGAAACCTCACTCCTCTTGGCAGAAACACCGTGCTAAAATCACTTATTCTTCCAAAACTAAATCACCTCTTCTCGACACTCCCTAATCCACCTGAAAATGTCATTAAAGATTTCCAAAGTAAATGTTTCAAATTCATTTGGAAAAATAAACCTGATAAAATATAGAGAAGCCAGGTTATATGCAATAAAAATGACGGAGGTTTCAAAGTTCCTAAAATAAAAGAGATGATTCAAGCGCAAAAGTTGTCCGTTCTCAGACGTTTCCATACGAAACAAACATCTTGGGCCAATCTAATGGACAAAAACTTGCCAAAAATGACATCCATTAGTATATTAGAACTTAATTGCAACCACTTGAAGAATGAAATAACCTCTAGTATCAGAAACCCGTTTTATGTAGATTTAGTTACATCTTGGCTTGAATTTGTAAAACATATCGCACCGCAATCGGTTATAGATATTCCTAAACAAACAATTTGGCATAACTGCAACATTACAATTGGTAAAAAACGTATTTATTACCCGAACTGGCACTCAAAAGGAATTTATTTTATAAACGATCTTTTGGATGACAGCGGTCTCTTTCTGAACTATATTGATTTTAAGAAAAAATATGACATCAACACAAACTTTATTCTGTATTATGGCATGATACAGTCAACAAAAACATACATCAAATCAACTGGATATTTAAAAATAAAAAAAGTAGATTCACCAATGTTGCCTTTATATATACAACAACTTTGTAAAGAGAATAAAGGATGTGGACACTACTATTCAATTCTTACTGACAAACAATGCACAAAAAACCAACACATCAACAAATGGAATCTCGAATTACAATGCAACATTCCTGTCCAGACATGGCGCAAATATAACATGATAACCTTTAGATGCACTACCCATACAAATTTACAATGGTTCCAATATAATATCCTTCACCATATCCTTCCAACAAATACACTATTATACAAAATGGGTTTTACTAATTCAGATCTATGTGATTTATGCTCCCGAAAAAAAGAGACTATGTACCATCTATTCTGGGATTGTGACTTTGTAAGACCATTGTGGACAAAACTGGAAGATTGGCTCAGAGAAAAAGCTCAAGTTAACATACATCTCGATAAAGAGAAAATACTCCTCAGCTTCCCTGACAGAAATAATGATCCACTAAATGCCTTTATCCTCATCTTCCAAAAAACTATTTTCGATCTTAAACAAAAAAAGCCGCCAACCTTCCAAACACTAGTCTATAAAGTTTATGATTATTATAATATTACCAAATGTGCAGCTGAAATGTCAAATAGAATTGATACTTTCTTCAAATTCTGGTCATCATGTCATTTATTGTTTATGTAAACATGTTTGTGTGATTGATACCTATGTATTTCTGAAATAAAAATGTAAATAAAAAAAAAAAAAAAAAAAAAAAAAATTACTTTCCTGTATGCAGTTACCGTCATCTATCCTTTCAGTTACCGTCATCATGCTCATTTATGATTTTCCAGTTACCGTCATCATTCCCGATTTTTCAAACTTGAATATCTGCATTAATATGTATTTATAAAAGGTCATATTTTTAGAATCTCGTCTCCACGTCAACCTGAATCTAAGTGCATTATTGAATTTATCTGAATGTATCTGAACAACTAGAATATCGCGTGAAAAGTTCCGAAGCGTATTATCTGCCGCCATGTTGGGATGATCGTAACTAAAGTAACGGTCATCGGTTTACGCACAGTGATTTGGGATCTGATATCAATAAACATTCAAACATTATATGTTTCAAAAAACAATTTCATAATTATCAGATATCGAATTATTTCTATCGAACCCGTTTTTTACCGAAAAAGGATAAATGTAGTTGCTAGACTGTCATTCATCATAACAGCAAAACTTTGCCTTCCGACTGCGTTTTATGATCTTAAAATTATATTAAAAACAGTCTTTGTAATTGCGCGGTTACATGAGAAGCCTCACGTCTGACTTGTCTTCAGAAGAGGCTGAAGCTAGCCGGGTATCCCAAGCGAGTAGCCGCTGCTATCTCAACTTCTCAGCGGGCGAACACTCACGATCTGTACAACATACAGTGACGATCTTTAGTCACTTTTTGTGCTGACAAATGATACAATGTCCAGGGTGTGACCATTCCCCAGGGTGGCTGAGTACTTAGAGTATCTCCGGGAAGGAAAGGGGCTTCAGGAATCCTCTATTATCTCCTACCTGGCAGCCATTATGTCTGTCCTGAGCAAGCTGGACCCCTCTGTACATATTTCCATCCATCCACGGAGTGGATCAGGACATACCGTTAGGTAGATTGGGACCTGCCCATTGTCCGTGAGCATTTACGCTCGTACTTTTATGCGCTACTTTTGGAGACAATTCTTCCCAGGGTGATTTGCTCTGCTTTGATGTGAGGGACGCAGGTATAGGCACGTTGGGACCACGAATAGAACGAACGGAGCATGGTTCAAGAAATATATAATCTATTTCCCTCCCTTTCCTTAACTTTGAGTAAACATTTACATAAAAACAAATATTTTTCGAATTTCTTCCGTGAATCGGTAAATTGTCCCTATTCAAAAGACTTCGTTGATAAATATGCTGATGGAAATGAATAAAGGAACGCATGTATTGATGGTGAAATTTGTTTTATTGTCATGTGTTTTTGATCAAGTATATTTCATTAAGTATGTAAACCACAGGTGAAATTTCAGTATCTGGTGTGTCCTCCCTGTTTGCTGATCACTTCTCACACTGTCGTGGAACACTTTGGATCAACTTCCGGATGACAGCCCGAGGAACTGCGCGCCACTGTTCTTGGAAAGCCTGGAACATGGCATCAAGTGTCTGGGGGAGAACATTATGATCCCGACGGCAACACTCTGACGTTGTTTTGCGTGAGAAAATCCCTGCTGATGTGAGCTGTGTGGGGTCGAACATTGTCATGTTGAAACTCAAAGTTTACAACCACTCTACTGCGGAAAGGAAGAACAACAGGTTGCAACACTCCGATCAGTAACGGACACCAGTCACCCTTCCATCAAGTTGAACATGGTTGTCCTATAGTCGTAGGTTATGCCGCCCCATACCATCACAGATCCGCCCCCGTAGGAATCGTGTTGTTTGATGGTGCACTGATGGGACGTTCACAAAGGCATCGCCAAACGCGGATCCGACCATCTGCGAAGTCCAAATTGAATCTTGACTCATCACTGAACATGGTATTGCGCGAATGTCGAAGTTGTCTAACTCGATGTTGTGTAGCCCATGCTCTTCTGAGACATCTGTGTTCCGCAGTCAGACTTACCTCAACAACAGGACGACGTGACTTTAAGCCTGCTGCTTTAAGTCTGTTTCTGACAGTACGGTCACAAATTCTCGTTACCGCCCTGAACTCAGAGTTTATTTTCGATGCTGGTTTAAATCGTTACGTAAGGACAGCAGCACCAGCTGGCGGTCGTTTCGGGGCGTTGTCTTACGTTTTGGACCACAACCTGGTCTAATCTTTACGTTCCCTGTCTGACCGTACGGGTTCCACAGTCGTAAAATCACACTTTTAGACTTGTTAAATTGTCTGGCTGTCTGGCATATTGATTGACCGGTGTTTATGCACCCGATAGCCTGTCATTTCTCCTTATCAGAAAGGTATGCTCTTGGCATGATTCTGAAGGTAAAGGTACACTGACATTCGTTGACTCCTTGAAGGTTAAATGGCCGTCGCCATGCATGAAGTTCCTGGAAATAAATGTTCACGTGCATGGTACCTTTTTCAGTGAAAGTAAACATTTTCAGTGTATAATGGCCCCTCGCAGCCTCGAACAAACGGAACATGCCAGACATATTAAGTTAACAGTAATTAAGCGTTCCCATATTCGTTTCCATCAGTATATGTCAGATGATAAAATGTTATTTGAAAGAAATAGATAGCGAAACAGATTGAAACGAAATATTTTGAAACATATGGATTGTAGAAACTAATAATATGATTGCGTCAGCTCCTAATCAAAAGTGTCCGAAGTCGGTCAGTTTGCCCTATACCAGACGTGTGGTTGACATGATTGTATGCACTCATGCACCATGAGACCCTGTTCAGGTTCAGTTTACAAATGAAACAGATTAACACACATTGTCGTTTCCTGTGACATTGTAATTTGAAAAAAAGTATTAAAGTCAAGATCTTAACGTTGATTGTTTGTATCTTGAAAACTCCTAGACGGTTCATGAAAAGGTTTAGAGTCCAAAAACATATTTTACGTCATATATATTACGTCATCACAAATTTTACAGTTCTATCTTACAGGTTTTTAGGGATGTCATGACATCATCGCCAAATTGAATTTCCATATGAACGGTTTGGGGATGCCTTTAAGCACAAGATGACATTTTTGGTAGAACCCTTCTGAATTGAGAATGTTGAAGGAAAAGTGGGGTTATCATTTTCAAACTTGAGTGACATGCAGCGTAAGGTTTTTAAATCATGGGACATAATTATTATAACAAACAAATAAGATAGGTTCGTTTTTCATTGAAATTGCTCAAGTTGCTTAATTGTTTTGTTTTCCATGTTTTCTATCCATTTCAGAACCGAATGTATCTAGTTGTCTTTCCAGGATTATATCTTTGCTTCATAGTCTTAACAGGGAACCTATCTAAGACAGATTCACTGTAGCTGATGCCTCACTGAATGCATCTTTATATTTATATGATACAATTATTTACAGACTTTATTAATATGATATGTATGAAATGTAAATGAAACTCTTTTAACCCATTTTCTTTGATTACCTTTTTATTTCAGATTAAAGATGGAAACTAAAAGCACATGTACCGGCTGCAAAAAGTTCATGTTGCATCTACGGGCAAGGGATATTAAATGTCAATCTTGCAAGAGTAAGTATACATCGCCTGAACAGTTTTAAAATGTTTCTTTTTATCCAACCCTTACACACAGTCTGAAACATTGTGTGTTTAATTGATAAAATAGCTTCAGGATCACTGCTATTTCTTTAAGAGCAGCTAATATTTCATTGACTTACATCCTATCTATTAAAATATAAAACATGCTTTTGACTAATTCATACCGTCAATCGATCATCCTGATTGACATCCATCTTTTCGCAGATATGGTCTTATATTAAAGATATTGTGGTATTATATTTATAATTTCCACAAAATTTGTAATGAAACTATCTATACCAAGATCCTGACATCACGGACATCAACGGAAACTATTTTGACATTATGTTTTTTACTAATGATTTATCAACATAGAATTTTATTTTCTTACTAAGGAAAATTACAACATATGATACAACTGAAGGGTGGTAATGTTGAAGCATGCTATTTGAATGAAAAAAGCAATTATACAAAAGTTTACTGTTTATGAAAAAAAATTATATAAAGGGACGTGATTTGGGTGCATAACTTATTTTATGGTTAGGCTCGAAAAAGTATTAGATGTAAAATGTTTTAGTAAACAAAACGTCAAGCCAATTATATATCACGTCTCTATAACATTGATTGAGGGATGTGACGTTCAGAATTTATTTACAATGTGTCAATAAGTGCCAATTGGAAAATGCGTGATAGTTTCATACCTGAGACATAAGAATTGAAAGAAGGGTACCGACGTACCTTATAAAAACGATCAAGTCTCGTTCTTTGTTAAAATGTACACAAAATGTTATTAAAACTATTGAATTATCTACTTGTTGATTGCAGCACAGCAGTTCAAAGACGACGAGACTGTAGAGTTTTTTTCAAAATTGAATTTGCTTAAGTTGCTTAATTGTTTTGTTTTTCATGTTTTCTATTCATTTAAGTTTGAGCTTTATTGACTTTTATCAGAACCGATTGTATCTAGTTGTCTTTCCAGGATTATATGTTTGCTTCATAGTGTTAACAGGGAACCTATCTACGACTTTAGCTAATGCCTCACTGAATGCATTTTTATACTTGCATGATAAAATATAATTATTTACAGACTTCATTAATATTGATATGTATAAAATGTAAAATAAAACTCAACTCTTTTAACCCATTTTCTTTGATTCCTTTTTTTTCAGATTGAAGATGGAAACTAAAAGCACATGTACCGGCTGCAAAAAGTTCATGTTGCATCTACGGGCAAGGGATATTAAATGTCAATCTTGCAAGAGTAAGTATACATCGCCTGAACAGTTTTAAAATGTTTCTTTTTATCCAACCCTTACACACAGTCTGAAACATTGTGTGTTTAATTGATAAAATAGCTTCAGGATCACTGCTATTTCTTTAAGAGCAGCTAATATTTCATTGACTTACATCCGGCTGCAAAAAGTTCATGTTGCATCTACGAACAAGTTTTCCATGTTTTCTATCCATTTCAGAACCGAATGTATCTAGTTGTCTTTCCAGGATTATATCTTTGCTTCATAGTCTTAACAGGGAACCTATCTAAGACAGATTCACTGTAGCTGATGCCTCACTGAATGCATCTTTATATTTATATGATACAATTATTTACAGACTTTATTAATATGATATGTATGAAATGTAAATGAAACTCTTTTAACCCATTTTCTTTGATTACCTTTTTATTTCAGATTAAAGATGGAAACTAAAAGCACATGTACCGGCTGCAAAAAGTTCATGTTGCATCTACGGGCAAGGGATATTAAATGTCAATCTTGCAAGAGTAAGTATACATCGCCTGAACAGTTTTATAATGTTTCCTTTTATCCAACTCTTACACAAAGTCTGAAACATTGTGTGTTTAATTGATAACATAGCTTCAGGATCCCTGCTATTTCTTTAAGAACACCTAATAGTTCATTGACTTACAGCCTATCTATAAAAACATAAAAGATGCTTTTGACTCATTCATACCATAATCGATCGTCCTGATTGATATCAATCTTTTGGCAGATGTGGTCTTATATGAAATATATTTATATTTTGTTTATAGCTCCCACAAATGAAACTATCTATACCAAGATCATGACATCACAAACGGAAACCATTGTGACATTTTGTTTGGCACGCGTTTTGCTAATGATTTATCAACATAACATTTTACTTTCTTACTCTGGAAAGTATTATACTACAGAAGGGTCGTAATGTTGAGTCATAATATTTGAATGAAAAAAAGCAAATATACCAAAGTTTACTGGTCTTGAAAAAAGCATTGATATTAAGGGAAGTGATTTGTGTGAAATGTTTAAGCTCGAATAAGCATTAGATGTCATATGTTTTAGTTTTATTAATTATGTATCACGTCTCTATAAAATTAATTCAGGGTGTGACGTTCAGTTTGTTTACAATTTGTCAAGAAGTGCCACTTGGAAAATGGGTGATAATTTCATACCAGAGGCTTAAGAATTGAAAGAAGGCTACCGACGAACATGATAAAAAAGATCAAGTCTCCTTCCATGTAATAATGTACACCTGTAAGATACACAATTTGTTCTCAAAATATTGAATTATCTATTTGTTGATTGCAGGACATCTGTTCAAAGACGACGGGACTGTAGAGCTGGTAGCAGAGATTGTCCACAGTTCTGTGTGTGTAAGGAGAGGATCTACTCCAGCTACTGTAACAGGTGAGGAAGAAGATCTTGTAATAGTCTGATAAATATTTAAACATATACATGTACATAACCCATTCTATACATTTATTGTCCCCTGCCGCACCGCAGAACGGGAACAATGAATTCAGCGGCGTCTGTCTGTACGTACGTCCAGATTCTTGTTAACGTGATATCTAATGAATGTCTTCAAATTTGGTCACAACTTACATTGAGGGATAATGCAGACACCAGTCATGTTTGGCGACCTTGACCTTATTTTCAAGGTCACCACGGCACTTTGACCGATTTCGAAACTCTTGTTAAGGCAATATCTCATGAACCTTTTCACAAAGAGTCTTCATATTTGGGCACAACCTACGTTGGGGGTTTACGCAGACACCAGTCTGGATGACCTTGACCTTAATTTTCAAGGTCACCACTTCACTTTAAACACTTTTGAAACAGCTTATATGTTATGAAACTCTGAACCTAATTCTTGAAAATTGAAATGTGGTCACAGCCTACATTGGCGGTTACGATCACAACACTCAGTTTTGGTGACCTTGACCTTGGTGACCTTGACTTTCAAGGTCACCACGGCACTTTGGCCACTTTTGACACTCTTGTGCTAGGGATTTCTCTAGAACTGCTGCATCAAATGTCTTCAAATTTGGTCACAGCCTACATCAGACGCCAGTCAGTTTTGATGAATTTGAATTTATTTTCAAGGTCACCACTATGGTGGCTGATTTCTGCCATTCGCACCTTCGCTATTTCGTGTTATTTGATCCTAGGGCGAAATAGCGAAATAGCGATGTGAAATTGCGAAATAGCGATGCGAAGTTGCGAAATAGCGATGCGAAGTTGCGAAATAGCGATGCGAAATTGCGAAGGGGCGAAGCTATTTTGCTTCGCAATTTCGCATCGCTATTTCGCTACTTCGCATCGCCACTTCGTTCCTTCGCTACTTTGCTACTTCGTTACTTCGTTACTTCGTTACTTCGTTACTTCGCTATTTCGCTATTTCGCTATTTTGTTTTTTCGCTCCTTCGCTATTTCGCTCCTTCGCTATTTCGCTCCTTCGCTATTTCGCTCCTTCGCTATTTCGCTCCTTCGCTACTTCGCTATTTCGTTAATTCGCTCCTTCGCTATTTCGCTCCTTCGCTATTTCGTTAATTCGCTACTTCGCTATTTCGTTCCTTCGTTCCTTCGTATCTTCGCTACTTCATTACTTCGTATCTTCGCTACTTCGTTACTAAGCTATTTCGCTATTTCGCTATTTCGCTCCTTCGCTACTTCGCTTCTTCGCTACTTCGTATCTTCGCTACTTTGCTACTTCGATACTTCGCTACTTCGTTACCTCGCTACTTCGTTAATTTGCTCCTTCGCTCCTTCGCTCCTTCGCTCCTTCGCTCCTTCGCTCCTTCGTTAAATCGCTCCTTCGTTAATTCGCTACTTCGTTAATTCATATCTTCGCTACTTCGTTACTTCGCTATTTCGCTCCTTCGCTTCTTCGCTCCTTCGCTATTTCGAATATTCGTGTCTTTTTTTTCGGTACAATCCCCCAACGAAAATTTAATTTTTTTGCCTATAATCGAATATTTCTAAATTCTAAATTGAATATAATTGAAACAGTTGTTTGAATTAACTGACTTAACATTTTCTTGTAAGTTTAGATCACCTGAAATACGGGATTCTCTATTTTTTTAAATGCACACTATTAAGAACATATAGTTCTTAAATGTCTTGCTTAAAAATTTATATGTTATTATGTCTTCCAAAAAGATGATTTTAAAAATCACAAATATCCCTTACTGTATTTTTCCAGTTTATGTTTATTTCATTGTGTAATTGGTAATGATATTAAATATTGGATGGATATGAAACCCTTAGGTATCTTCTTTGATTGGCATTCTAGAAGTTGGTGTGGTGAACAATAAGGACAATTCTTATGGATGAACAACTTCTTTATTCTGTGTAAGCGACGTTTCGACATAGACATCACTTGCTTGACAACGACATTAGAATCTATGTCGAAACGTCGCTTACACAGAATAAAGAAGTTGTTCATCCATAAGCATTGTCCTTATTGTGGTTAGGTATCTTATTGATAAAACACGCATGTTAGATTGTATTGTAGGTAAATCAAAGTCACATTTATATTGATTATCAATTAATTTCCACAAACGAAAATGTTGTCTGACATGTTTACCTTGAACAAAACATAAAAGTCAACTTTATACCATGAAAATCAAATCAAATAGTTAGTGCCGTGTACTTGACAGTCGATATTAATAGATAAAATAATGGCTTATCACACAACGTTTTGATTTATCAAATGCGTAATGTTCTTGTCCAGACTTGCACATAACAACATTCATATTCACATTTCTTTCATTAATAAATTTTCAGAAGATTTGATATTCAATTCAGCTATATCTTGCATTGAAATCGGTTTGAATAGGACCTAACTAATGTTTGTATATGTACCATGTGTTGTACATAAGGATTTTAATATTTCAATAGAATCACAATTTCGTATTTTTGATTTTTTTCCCGAAAATCGCTCAAGGATCAATCATTGAATAAAAATATGAATATATAGATAATTATACTTTATGATAAGTTTAAAACTTCGTACGATGTTTTACATAGGGACAAGTTGTTTGTAAGACAATGGATGTGGAATGGGAGTAACGATAGAGGTAGCTAGGTTTAATTCATGAGTGAAGAAGGTTACGGGAAAAGACAATAACAACCAAGGCTAGGGTAAATCTGAATTAAAGTTAAGAAAGGCGATAGTCATGGAAAAACGAGGGGTATGGGAATGTTTAAGTAAAAAGTTTGTAATGGAAACGACCGTTACATAGAGGCACAGGGTTAAAATTAGGTATACAGTCAAAAGAGTGTTCAGGAATTGAGGGTTACGTAGAGGGTTAGGGAAAGCGAGGGTAAACATTATGTACATGTATACATGAACTGTTAAGCGAGTGTTCGGGAAACAAGGGTTAAGCAGAGGATTACTGTTGCCCTCACCTTCCCTTACCCTCTACGTTACACAATATACATTACTGTAACCCTCGCCTCCCCTAACCCTCTGCTTAACCCTCGTTTCCCGAACACTCGCTTATATTATACAATACCGTAACCCTCACCTTCCCTAACCCTCTGCTTAACCTTCGTTTCCCGAACACTCACTTAAAGTATACAATACCGTAACCCTCACCTTCCCTAACCCTCTGCTTAACCTTCGTTTCCCGAACACTCACTTAAAGTATACAATACCGTAACCCTCACCTTCCCTAACCCTCTGCTTAACCTTCGTTTCCCGAACACTCACTTAAAGTATACAATACTGTAACCCTCACCTTCCCATACCCTCTGCTTAACCCTCGTTTCCCGAACACTCGCTTATAGTATACATTACTGTAACCCTCACCTTCCCTTACCCTCTGCTTAACCCTCGTTTCCCGAACACTCGCTTATAGTATACAATACTGTAACCCTCACCTTCGCCAACCCTCTGCTTAACCCTCGTTTCCCGAACACTCGCTTATAGTATACAATACTGTAACCCTCACCTTCGCTAACCCTCTGCTTAACCCTCGTTTCCCGAACACTCGTTTATAGTATACAATAATGTGACCCTCACCTTCCCTGGCAGTGCGAAGTTGGTTACTTATTCCTTATTCCTTATTCCTTATTCGATATTCAGTTTTTCCAGTTACTTATTCTGAAAAGACGATCTAGGGTGCCAAGGAATACATGCACCACCTTCAAATTATACTCAAATTAAAAGTAATTCAATTGCCCATCCAATGAGGTATCTTACGTCATTTTACATAGAGGCGGCCATACCGTAATGTCCCAAAAACAAACACTAAGTACCCCTTTATTGTATTTGACTCAAACAAGAACTTCTGAAGGTACCAAGGAATACGTGCACCACCTTTTAAGTATACTCGAATTAAAGGTAATTCAATCGCCCATCCAGTGAAGTATCTTATATCATATTACATAGAGGCGGTCATACCGTTATGTCCCAAAAACCAGCACTAAGTACCCCTATATTGTATTTGACTCAAACAACAACTTCTGAAGGTACCAATGAATACGTGCACCACCTTCTAAGTATACTCAAATTAAAGGTAATTCAATTGCTCATCCAGTGAGGTATCTTAAGTCATATTACATAGAGGCGGTCATACCGTAATGTCCCAAAAACCAACACTAAGTACCCCTATATTGTAATTATTCCTAACAACAACTTCTGAAGGTACCAAGGAATGCGTGCACCACCTTCTAAGTAAACTCAAATTAAAGGTAATTTAATGGCAAGTATCTGGGACTTAATGTTTGATTTTATATAGAATCCATTAAGTTGACGTTTACGTTCATTTTGAAGTTTCCATAGCTGGTATGATGTGAACCAAACAAAAAAATATTTTGTAAAAAAAAGCAATAGTATTTTGTAAAAAAAGGACAGATACTTCTCAATAACATAAAATAATTCATAAAGTTCTACATATTTGTCACAAACACTGTAGAATGAATCAATTTAGCAAATTGTGATATGAAAATAGCAAATGAATCAGCCCGTGTCTTAAAAAGCAAATTTTTCAAATCACAAGAAGTATTATTGTCAAAACAAGCAATTTACAATATGCTATTGTTACGTTAAGTAAACAAAATTATTGGTAATGTATTGTGTATTGCGAGGGTTATGGACACGAGGGTTAAGTAAAGAGTTAGGGCAAAGTGACGGATTCAGCTAGGTATACGGTAAAGCGAGGGATATGGAACATGGGTTATGTAGAGGATTAGGGAAAAGTGATGTTTACCCAGAAAATAATAACCAGGTACCAAGGGATTAAGGCAAACCAACTGCGATGTAAGTGTATTGTCATAACCCTAGGCAATTGGTTGTTTTTCATTTGGCTTATACACTAGTGGATCACTCTTTCATTGATATTGACACATATATAAAATCAATTAGGAACGTTTTAATGCTACCCTTTTTGGGTTTAACAAGTCCTGCCCAAACTAAACATATAGGTATAATTATATATTTTATAATTAAAAATTTGATTCCTTACCTTAACAACTATTTCAATTTAATATAGATGTCTATGTTTGGGAGAAATAGAAATAAAGACATGACCAAACAATGTATGTGAATTAATGGATCCTCGGAGGTTTAAGCGGTAAAGGCGCTGCTTGACAGCACAGAGATGCCCGGTTGGAATCCCACTTTCGATGTTAAAAAATATCAAAGTCCTTGTTTGATAAAAAAAATCTAACTTTTAGTCCAAATGTGTGGGTGTGTTAACCATTTCCTAACCAACCTTTTTGCTTCAAATAGACCAAAGGCAATAACTTCCTGGGGAGTGACGAGTGAACACCTGAAGGAAGCTAGTTAAGAGTTAAAACCTATTGAGAATGGAAGAGATATAACAACCCAAGGGGTGTATTGTTAGGCATACAATAAAAATGAGGGTTATGGAAACGAGTGTTACTTAGGGGTTTAGAACAAAGCGAGGGTCGCAGTTATGCATTCGCAATGGAAGGGTTATAGAGACGAGGGTTACGTAGAAGGATTGGGAAAAGAAAGGGTTACAGTTAGGTTAGTGAGGTATACTGTAAAGCCAGGGATATGGACAAGAGGAGTATAGAGGGTAAGGTCAAAGTGAGGGTAACAGTTATGTATACGGAAGTGATAGTGCTATGAAAAGAGTAAAACATAGACAGATAAGGCAGAATGAGGGTAACAGTAAGGTAAACGGTGAAGCGAGGTTCCGCTTAACGAGGCTTACGTAGAGGGTTAGAGCGATGGTTACAGAAATATATTCTCTGAGTGCGAGTTATGGAAACGGTAACGTAGGTGCTATTGCAAAGCAAGGTTATGAAAATAAGTGATGCGTAAAACGAGAGGGAAGAGTGAGGTTCACAGTGAAGTTGATGGTTAAACGAGGGTTACTGCAACATGTGAAACGTAGAAGATTAGAGTGGGATTTATATCAACAGTCAAGTGTGGGCCATAGAAACAAGGGTTATGCACGGAATTAGGGTACGACAAGAGTTACAGTTAGGTAGACGGTAATGTGAGAATAATGAAGGCGAGGGTAACGTAGAGGGATAGGGCAATAAAAGGGTCACAGTAAGGTATACGGTAAAATGAGGGTTATGAAATCACGTAATACCAAGAGGGAAATGATAAGGCAAGGGTTAAAGTTTGTATACTAAGTGAGGGTATTTTAAACTAGTTTATATAGAGGGTAAGTGAAAGTAAAGTTTACAGTTGGTTACACCCCTTGGGTGGTTATAACTCTTCTTTTTTCAATAAGTTTAAAGTCATACCTTGTGAAGTTATACCTTTGTTTAAACTTTAGGTTTTATGCAGTGACCACGTTTTGCATCGTTATCTCATAACCACCGTTTCCCTATGAAATCTTTGCCGGAATGTTCCTCGTGAGTGTAGGCTAACACATAACCTGATTGTCTCGGGTAATGGCAATAACTTAGCTCGGGTGACGCCTTCACGAGTCTATTTTTATATTATTAAATACAAATTAACTAGCAATACAGGCATGGCATAACCAAATCACTTTGAATATATAGAGGTCCTGGGTTCGAATTCAACTCATGTTATTACATGATAAAGTTAAAATTTTACAAAGCCCTTTGTTTTAAGTTGGTAGACCATCTCAAAACTGACCAATGAACCTGAAACCTGAACTTGAAAATTGGTGCGCATACTGAATGTTTTTGAGATAATACGGCATGACCGTCTCTATGTAATATGACGTAAAAAAACTTCCCTGGACGGGCAATTGAATTACCTTTAATTTGAGTATACTTAGAAGGTGGTGCACTTGGTACCTTCAGAAGTTGTTGTTTGAGACAACTACAATATAGGGGTTATTAGTGTTGGTTTTTGGGACATTACGGTATGGCCGCCTCTATGTAATATTACGTTAGATACCTCACTGGATGGGCAATTGAATTACCATTAATTTGAGTTTACGTAGAAGGTGGTGCACGTATTCCTTGGCACCTTCAGAAGTTGTTGTTTGAGTCAAATACAATATAGGGGTACTTAGTGTTGGTTTTTGGGACATTACGGTATGGCCGCCTCTATGTAATATGACGTAAGATACCTCACTGGATGGGCAATTGAATTACCATTAATTGAAGTTTACGTAGAAGGTGGTGCACGTATTCCTTGGCACCTCCAGAAGTTGTTGTTTGAGACAAATACAATATATGGGTACTTAGTGTTGGTTTTTGGGACATTACGGTATGACCGCCTCCATGTAATATGACGTAAGATAACTCACTATATGAGCAATTGAATTACCTTTAAATTGAGTATACTTAGAAGGTGGTGCACGTATTCCTTGGCACCCTAGATCGTCTTGGAAAAACTGAATATCAAATAAGGAATAAGGAATAAGTGACCAACTTCACACTGCCAGGGAAGGCGAGGGTCACAGTATTGTATACTATAAGCGAGTGTTCAGGAAACGAAGGTTAAGCAGAGGGTATGGGAAGGTGAGGGTTACAGTTTTGTATACTTAAAGCGAGTGTTCGGGAAACGAGGGTTAAGCAGAGGGTTAGGGAAGGCGAGGGTTACGGTATTGTATACTTTTAGCGAGTGTTCGGGAAACGAAGGTTAAGCAGAGGGTGAGGGAAGATGAGGGTTACGGTATTGTAAACTATAATCGAGTGTTCGGGAAACGAGGGTTAATCGGAGGGTTAGGGAAGGTGAGGGTTACAGTATTGTATAAGCGAGTGTTCGGGAAACGAAGGTTAAGCAGAGGGTTAGGGAAGGTGAGGGTTACGGTATTGTATACTATAAGCGAGTGTTAGGGAAACGAGGGTTAAACAGAGGGTTAGGGAAGGCGAGGGTTACAGTATTGTATACTTTAAGCGAGTGTTCGGGAAACGAGGGATAAACAGAGGGTTAGGAAAGGCGAGGATTACAGTAATATACACTATGTAACGTAGAATGTTATGGAAGGAGGTTACGTAATAGATACACCCTTATCCAAGGGCGTTCTAGCAAAGAGAGGCTTTTGCCCTAGGGAAGACCCGAAAATAAAATCACATTTCTAACATTGAAGGTGAACAGTGAAAATTTACTTTTAAAGTTTGAGGAGAGCAGAATAGATATCAACAGTCAACCCTTCACACTTACCAATCCTTGTGGTCTAGTGGTAGAATCTTGGACTACGAAGTGAGTGTCTCTGTGTTCGATTCCCCCATTTAAATGTTTTATCTTGGACATTTTGCCAGAACGCTATAGCATAAGCATATTAAGGGCGTTATTAATTTTTGTTACCGAGATACACCACATCTCTGACGTATAAAGTGTACAGTAGAGCGCAATTGAATATCATCAAGTTCTAGGAGAGCAGCAAAGACCTCACAAAACAATTCCATCATATTCACCAATCCTTTGTGGTCTAATTTTATAAGTCTTGGCCTACAGAGCGAAGGGTTGTGGGTTCAAATCCCGCGGTTTCACTTCTGAAATTTTTTGAGATGGATTACCTTACCGGTCTTTGAAATTATGAGGTGCGAAATGGAGGGCCTCATAATAAATAATAACCTCCTTGGATGTTATTATTTCGTATAAGGCCCTCCCAGCAGGTTGTTATACAGTGCAAGGCCCTCCCGGCGGGGTGTTATACAGTCTAAGGCCCTCTCAATTCCATTCCGACGGATGTTCTCCCGAACAAAAACTCGCTTCAAATAGTGTTAAATGGGCCTTGAGGTATATAAAGTAAGGTATACGGTCTTATAGAGACTTTATGGTATGACCGCGTCATATTATAGTCATATATGTAATATGTCGTAACGTAGCTCGCGTAATCGGCAATTGAATTATCTCCTATTTCATACTCAGACGGTGGAAAAACTACTGATTGGTACCTTGTTATTGGTTCTACTTTTTGACTCGATACGTATTTCATTACAAACTGAATTCAACGATCTTGAAGACCAAGGCAATGTGCCTTTTTTGTTATGGTCCTTCTTTCTATATTTTCCCGCCTGTTCGAATGATATTCAAATAATAACAGTTTTTAGTGGTGCGTTTCTTTAATGTGTTTGCTTCTTTGAATTTTCAATTTGTAGAAACAATGTGCATACATTTAAAGTGCGTGTGTCATTAGAAGTAATATGTAGGTTGGTTATCTCATAACCACCTTGGTGGGTTATAAGATCGTAAACAATCGCAAACAATTGGACTTGTAAAATTTGGATTTTTAATCAAACAAGAAAGTTAAGATTTGGGAACAACGAAAGCGGGATTCGAACCAGGGACCTCTATGTTTTAAAGCAGCACTCTTACCTGTTGAGCTACCGAGGATCCATGCCAATCGATGTAAATGTTTGTGTGTCATGTCTGGTTTTTTAAGTTTCCCTTATAAATATACATTAATATTGCAATAACATAGCTTTTAATGTAAGGAATCAAGTTTTTAGTTCTAAAACCCTAAACAGGGGGTATTGTAAGCAGTCTAAAATAGTATTCTTATCAAGACATATCAAACCCGCAAAATAGATCACTTAAACGTTTTTTCAAGTATTTGTATGTAAACCAATTTAGTTGAAACACCGTAATATAATGGCTTTTATGTTTTATTTGTTTCTAAAACCCTAATCTGAGGCTTTTAAAAATATTATTCTTATCAAGACATGATAAACCCACGAATGATATCAGTAAAACGTTTTTAAATTAATTGTATATAAACAAAGGTGAAACCACTGCAGGAGTCTTCCGCGGGAGTGTAAGTCAAATAATAACCCGTTTGCCTCGGGTTATGGAAATAACCTCTGCTCGGGCTACGCCCTCACGAGGTTATTTTACATAACCCCTCGGTACCGGGTTATTATTTACTACATGTACATGGTCAACCATTATATACTATACAAAAAAAGAAGCGCATAGCTGGATATTTCAAGGTGTGGTTACAGTCAATTTTGAATTGACACTGTCTTTTAGTAAATGTGTATAACAAACTGAAATTTCTCACTGAGATAACAGGATCATTGCTCTTTATGATATCATACACGCCATATGACTTTAACTTCTTTTAGCTAATCAGAGGTCACTTGAATGTCATTGTCTGTTTTTACCACCACGTGAACGCTTGACAAAATTTTCAAACGCCTTGGCATAGACTGTATAAGTCGCTACATTGATGATTTGATTATGGTCTCCAACTTGTCCTGCATAAACTGAGCCAGGTTTGGAAGCATTTGACGTAAACGTTAACGCTGCCAGAGAGGTCAATCCAGTTCATCTAAAAAATGTTCAATCAGGTTAAGATCCTGATTACGTAAGTGATAGGGGATCCCATTGATGTTGTAACATGTCAGAAATGGTCTTGTGACACCAACAGTATGTGCTCTTTCGATGTAGTGGACAACGTTACGACGCTACGTCATTTATCGGAAGCACGTGTCGTTTGATGGTAGTGTGTTATGAACATAAGCCCATTAGACTGCCTTGAAAATGAATGAAACCAGAAAGAAATGTATAGCATATGGCCGCCCACATCATCAGGTTACCCTTTCCAAAATCTAACGACTTGACTTTGGCAGTTTGGAGCGTATCTTTCATTTGTACACGTCTGTATACCCAATTCTTTTTCATCTCCTCTTTGCAAAAGAAATCCTGATGCATCGCTAAGACTTACGAATTTCCCATGTCTTAGGTTCCAGACCTGAACGTTGTTACAACACAGAACACGTTGCGAGCGATTATGACGTCATAACATATTGCTAAAGTAGCGTCTCCTGACTCTCAATCTGATCTGTTGCAAACGATTCCGTATTGTTTGTGGCGAAATTCTGTGTACTATAGGTACCCTGTCAGCTGTGTACACAGCATTGACAATGCAGTAACATGGATGAAGGAACCATATTTAGCGATCTTGACCCTCTGTGATGACCCAAGGTGTTCCAGAACGTGGACAATCATTGGTGGAACCAAATTGTTGGAAGCGTTCTAAAAGACAAGTGTTTGTGCTCTTTTAGACGTTATGACCCCTGGCAAGGCATGTTTGCGACTCTCCAGTCTGAATTTTGCCAATGGCGGTGATTCGAGTTGCAGTGCCAAAACGTGGAATTTTCATTTACTCTTCATATGGTAAAACTTCTGCTTATGGTTCCGTTTTGCGATGTTTTTTTCATTTTGGTCAAAAACGCGTTCAAATTCACAATTTTGAAATCAGTGACAGATTCGAACATTCAAAATTGTCACAATCAAAATGTTTCTACAACAAAATGTGTTTCACAGTTTTTATGGACATATTTCGTTTTGAAAACTCATTTATCCGGAAAACATTCACCTATGCGTTTATTTTTTTGTAAAGTATAGTTTCAGAGTTATCAATTGGTTTTAGAAGCAAATATAGTATAATAGAATTGTTATTTTAATTCTATTATTTTCATATATTTTTTAAAGTTGGTATTAAAATGAAGTATAAAAATATGTTAAAGTGTTTATGTTTCATTTAAAACACATATATTTTCTTTGATTTTTTAATATTAGTTTGATATTCATCATCAATTTCTTTTTTCTTTCATATATTTGCTGGTTTCTGATAATAAATGAGTTGAATTGTCAAGACTCCAATAGTTCCAATAAATTCGTATATAGTAATCATGCAAGTTTTTGTATAAGATCTTCGAAAATAAGGGTCCATGTCAAATAAAAACATATTTTCCTTCTTTGAATACTGAGCTTAGATTTTTATTATTTGTTAAGTTTTCATAAGGGTGCCTGTGAGCTGCATGGAACTTTTAAAAAACGTTTTTGTATGGTATTGGCTTATTATAGGTGTTTGACATATCACAAATGTGTGTCATTTCGCATGGGCCACTTTGCCTCAATCTACGGGGCAAAGTGCACCGCCTTTGTCGAAATACATTTTCGTTAATATCTCTTTATGCAGGCATGGTAGATTAAAAAGCATTTGTCATACAATAGCTTATCTGATGAGAATAAGTGACATGCTGCAAGTTGCATTCTAAACATGTTAATATGCCCAGAAAACACGTTTATATGTTAGGGGCACGCTTTGCCCTGGTCTCCCCTAATCATTACAAACATTACATCATTAAAGTCTAAACAACTCGAAAATGAACACAAACATTAACAAAAAAAATAAGATAACTATATTGTCAATGAGTCTTGCCTCATTTAACATCGGATACAAATATTAAATGAGAAAATGACATTTGTAGGAATATATTAAACAAGTTTGTATTTATGTTCAAGCTGTTTTTACCATTTGAAAATCTGAAGTTTTCTAAAATATTCAATGTATTCATTGCATATTGTTTTCTTTCAGATATCAATAAGGCATATCAAAGTATTAATGGTCGGTTGTGCATTGGTGGAAAGGTATTGCTGAATAACAGGAACGAGCGCGATTTTGAATGTACTTTCAACTAAAAACTTTAAACAAACGATAAAATGATATTCATTGAGGTTTATCTGTAACTTCATAGATTTCATAATACGAAATGGCTTTTACGTTAAACAAAGCGGCCACCGATATTTCTTTTGCTTTCAAGCTTTCAAGAAAATCGTTGGTACTGCAGTTAATAAAGATGTTGCATTAAATTAAGTACCTGTACGCACGCACGCCCGCATTTGGAAACGTAAACAATGGATATTAAGCTTGAGTACCTCTCCTTTCTGGTGTCGTTAACTGTTTTCAATCGTTTCACAATGCAACTTTCTTTGTTTTTTAACAACAGTGCTTAAATAAAGAAGTTGGAATAAAAAAACATCTAAACATTCTGAATGATCCATATGACTTTGTTTTAATAAGCTAGGTCCTAAAGTTTTTTAGTATTGTTCTGGAAGTTACGTTTCCATAGAAACTGCCAAATATATTGTTTCAAAGAAGTTGGAACCCCCAAAAGGCACATCTACCATTATAAATGATCCATATACCACGTTTCGTTGCACTAGGTCCTACGGGTATTGACTTTTGTTGCAGAAATGAAAATCTAAGTTACGTTTCCATCGAAATCACCATAAATAATAATCCCAAAAAGTGGAAGCCCGAAAAGGCACATTTACATATAATGATTGATCCGTATAGCAAGTTTCTTTGAGCTAGGTCTTACAGTTAATGAGTTATTCTCCAGAAACGAAAAAGGGACTGACGGATGGACGAACGGACGGAGCCCGTTTCGATATCCCCCCAAAATTCTTTGGGTGGAGGATGATTTAAATTTAATCAGCATATGTCAATTTCATGCAAAGATCATGTTATTGTTTTTTTTAATTAATTATCATATATAAATATTATGGCTTTGAAAAGTATTGAAAATGCATCTTGTTGGCTATTATTTATGTGCTTTTTTGTAGGATGCTTCTGAGAGTGTTTGCAATGTACAATGTACATAATGATTTTCGTGAAATAGAACAATTCTGAAATGAACATTAACGTTGGGTAATTAATCACTTACACACAAAAATAACAATTTTGAAATACTTGATTTGGTGTATTTATTCAAATAACGATGTTTAGTAAACCAAAGCCTTCTCTCCGTTAACAAAACATCAATGTATGCATTATGAAACCAACCTGGTTCCCTGGCCTCGTTCCGCGTGCGCTACAGTAAGCGAGGGAACCAGGTTTTATAAAACAACCTAATACCGAAACACAGTGATAACATGTTCATCCTACAAGATATGTTTTAGTCGAAAAAACGTATAAAATAAAAATGAAAAAATGGTTGAATTTAACAACAAATGAAATGCCCTGTATTCAAATAATAATGAATTGCTATTAAATCCGGACTTTTTCAGTCATCATTATGGAAAGTACAATTTCATGTTTCGTGTAACTCTTGGTTTAAGTTTAATTTGGTTTTTAAAATGTATACTTTTACAATTTGTAAATTTTACATAAAACATCATTTCAATAGAAGGTACAACTTTACATAAATCATGACTAATGCACTGATCAAAAACGACGTTTCTTTTGCTGTTAAGTATATTATGTTGATCTTTTTCATGTCATCTCCTGATTTTCCCACAGCAATTAAGAAATAAAATCAGATAAGCATTAATGGAGAAGGGTATGCTATTATTTCTCTTAAAAGCTCAGTACCACTTTATCTTTCGGAAATTAAAGGATCTCACGAAACGGAAAACAAGATTATAAATTACAAGACAATATATATAATAAATTTCAACAATCACTCTTGAATGAACTTAATTAGTTCGAACGAGCTATTTAAAACGATATCTCTATATCGAATGATTTAGTGTATTCACACCAACGCAGGGACATGTAATTTTGGCATTATACGTGATAGGCATTTAAATGCTTATCCTCTGAAGAAGTTACAATATAACAAAATGACATATCATTATCCTTTGTATTGAGTAGAATGTTTGTTTGGATATGTATAAACTTATTTTCGAAGACTCGGGGTCGTAGGGGTAGTGTTTTGTAGAAAGAAATATAGGTGGGTTCGTAGACAGATTGATGATGGGTTTGTAGACACTCAAAGAATTTGTTAAGTTTAACACATACTAACAAGTTCTATCATCGGGACATAGATCTTAATTAGTGAGGGTCGATTTTAGCCGTTTTCACGTTGGTAGTTTATATTATTCTTATGTCATTGAAGATACATGATATCAAAATATTTATCGCATAACACACGCAATTATTATCTTTCCAAGGATCGGCAATTATTTTTAACAGTTTCAAAACGTTAATAATTGTGATCTTTCGGAAAGGTACTTTGTTGATATCCATATTTTTTTTATAGAGAGCTGTATATTCACTGTGATATAGAAAATAGGAAAACTCAAACCCTCAGTGAATATATTGCGTACAACGAAGGCACGAAATAGCGAAACAGCGAAGTAACGAGATAGCGAAACAGCGAAGTAGCGAAATAGCGAAATAACGAAATAGCCAAGCAGCGGAGAAGAAAAGTTGCGAAGTAGCGAAGTAGCGAAATAGCGAAATAGCGAAATAGCGAAATAGCGAAATAACGAAATAACGAAGCAGCGAAATAGCGAAGTAGCGACATAACGAAATAGCGAAATAGCGAAGTAGCGAATTAGCGAAATAGCGAAGTAGCGAAATAGCGAAGTAGCGAAGTAGCGATGCAGCGAAATAGCGAAATAGCGATTTGGCGAATTAGCGAATTAGCGAATTAGCGAATTAGCGAATTAGCGAATTAGCGAATTAGCGAAATAGCGAAATAGCGAAGTAGCGATGCGAAATAGCGAAAGGGCGATGCGAAATAGCGAAGCAAAAGTGCTTCGTGTCTTCGCTATTTCGCATCGCTATTTCGCTATTTTGCATCGCTACTTCGCATCGCCCTTTCGCTATTTCGCATCGCTACTTCGCTATTTCGCCTTAAAATTGAAAACACGAAATAGCGAAGGTGCGAATGGCAGAAATCAGCCACCATACACCACTCTTAGTAAAACCGTATCTCTTGAACCATTGCACTCAATGTCAATGCGAATAATACATGTGCTTAATGTGACAATTATTTCGAAATATTTCAAGGGTTAGGGACATTGCCTCGTTAGTCTAAAAAACATGTTTAATGTATTTTGAACAACACATCAAGTTTCTGTTCTATTCAAGTCAATGCATAAACATTTCTTTTATTTCTTGCATTGTGTTTAGATTCTATTCAATTATACGTTAGAGCAGTGCAACTCACAAGATGGTTTGAATACACCTTTTTGTGTTTTTGGTCTGTTACAGGTGCTTCTGGAGATGCCAAAGTGAATATCGCAATCACAGCAGGGACTATAGGTAGTTTTATTTGAGCAAAGCATTGCTGATATTACCATACATTAGAGCTCTAGTTAATAAGTGTAAAAAATGTATATGCGTGTATAAAATGTATTTCTCCTTCAAATCCAAGTAAACAATAAACGTCAAGGTACTTGTTCTTCACATACATGTACACCCAGCATGAGCATTCCATCAATTACTTCCTTTTGAAAAAACCTGTGTGAACAATGGGTTTTAGATGTGTGTTTTGAACATGTTGTGTTTGAAGTCCTATCTATTGAAATTGTTTTGTAACATTACTATTAAATCAAATGAAAAACGAATCGTTAAACATATTACAATTCTACATTTGTATGCGTGTCTATAGCACAACTTGATACGTGATACAACTTTTTTTCTCTTTTTCTTATTCTTTTTATTGATAACAAAATCGGAATGCTTGAAACACACATGTGTGTCAAAACAGACTGAACGACTTATTCCAAAGTATATTCAGCGAAAACATGCAATATAAAATAT